>WARS01000066.1:2129580-2371716 GCA_008933995.1 Datnioides undecimradiatus | reverse complement strand
ATATATATATATATAAATAGTGAACACACAACAGCATCAGTGCAGTATTTCTTGCAGTCATTTAATACTGACCCTGCAACAAAGTTTCAAAAACACCAGTCATGATCATGTGTGATGGATCTATGGTGCTGCTACAGGCAATTTCATGGACATTCTGCAGGCTGAGCCTCAAAGATCTTTTGCACTGTTACTATGTCACCATCACAGGACAACTTGTTACTAAAAAGTTTGACGAGCCCATTCTTCACAGTCTTAGTCACATAATGCAGAACCTCTACATCTTCTTCAAACCTCTTTGACTATTCAGCTTGTATTCAACTCTTTGAAATATGTTGGGCCTCATACAGACAACAGGCCTCTAACAAGGTTACAAAGACTGTAGACTAACCAAATGGCTGTTCTCTTTGTCTAAGACCTGGAGGCCAGGACACAAAGGTATGCATGACACCTTTGTTCCTACCTGCTCTGCTGTCCCCCCTGGTGGGCGCAGACTCCAAATGGGACGAGAGCCACCAGCACCCCGCTCCCTTTGTCTAAGATCTAAGGGCCAGAACACGAAGGAGTGCGGGACACCTCCGTTCCTACCCACTCTGCCGTCCCGGTGGGTGCGGACTCCAATTAGACTAGGGCCGCCAGCATCCTGCTGTGCATCCAGATGTCAGGACAGGTATATGTCATCAACCTCACCACTTCGCTTCCAGTCAGTTTCCAGTCAGCTTCCACATGGATCCCAGTTGGTCACAACGAAAAAGGAAGTGAACACCGTATGTACCCGAACCACGTGCAATCTCACCCTTGCAGGACGAGCTGAGATTTCTTTTGTGCTCAAGCCAAGCATGTTGTTTTCCCCAGATCCAAAGGAGAGTCGCCGCCACCAGCGCTCTCAACAAATTACCTGTGGAAGGAAGAAAGGACCACTGCATCTTTCTTCAACTCAGGTCTACTCGCTAATTCTCACTGACCACGGAGAATTATCTGACCGCCGCACAACCCGTCGACAGAGCGAAATGGCTCGCTGTCGTCATCCGAGCAGACCCAAAGACGGATTACCAACACACTCCTTGCTTCATAAACACCACATGTAAGAGGCTTAATCTGGGCAGAGGTAGCTATTAAGTGTGTTTTCTTTGTAATCTTTGCTGTACAAGTGAAGTTAGTGTCCCACTGTTGTATTATTTGTAGGGGTGGGACTTGATTAAAAATGTTAATCTAATTAGTTAGACGCTTTGTAATTAATTAATCTTGATTAATCGCATAACTGTTTGCCCCAAAAAGCAACATTTTTTAATTTAAATGGATTTTAGTGGACGACTGAATCAAATAATAGACACAGACATGAATATTGTAAACTCAAGCTCTTTTAATGTCTGGAAAAATGCATTTAATTGAATTTCAATTCAAAACAGTAGAAGAATTTATATAGAAAATATCCCTGGCCAAAACTGAACAGACCTAAAGTTAAAGTTTTTATGTACTTTTTCAGAACAGTATTGACTTTAAATGGTTAAAAAAAAACAAAACCAAAAAAAAACCCCAATTCAACATAAAGTGCAAAACAAAGTGCAATTTCTACTTCTTTCTTCTGGTAAAACAACTTGAAATATAAATGTCATTTGACAGGCTTAAATCTCCTTAACACAAATTATTTTGTACATTAGGCTATAACACTTACTAATTTTCAAGATGTTTATTGTCATGTGCAACAAAAAAAGCAAGTTTCTCCGTGCAATGAAATTCTTCCTTTGCTGTCCACCCTGATGCTGACGTATATAAAGTATAAAATAGAATAAAAACAAAGAAATACAATAAATAAAAAAACACAATAGAAAACTATGATATTTCCAAAAGTGTCTGATGTGCAGTGTGCAATGAATGGATGGAATGCAGCACAGTTGTGCAAGAACACAGGTGTAAACAGTAGTACAGAGTGTCCATGGTTGTGACTCCTGCAACTGTTCAGGGGTCTGATAGCAGAGGAGAAGAAAGCTTTATTGAATCTTGTTGTCCTGCATTTCAAACTTCTGTACCTCCGGGTTGAGGGTAGAAGTGTGAACAGTCCGTGTTGTGAGTGGGTGGGGTCTCTGAGCATGGAGGCAGCTCTCCTGTGGACTCTGCGGTGGTAGATGCTCTGCAGAGAGGGCAGTGGTGTCCTGGTGATCCTCTCAGCAGTCTTGACCACTCTCTGCAGGCTACTGCAGTCTGTAGTAGTGGTGTTGCTGTACCACGCTGCGATGCAGCTGGTTATGGTGCTCTCAACCACGCAGCTGTAGAAGTTGCTGAGGATCCTGGGCGACATGCCAAACTTCCTCAGCCTCCTCAGGAAATACAGTCGTTGTTGGGCCTTCTTAACCAGCTGTGAGGTGTTCAGTGACCAGGTGAGGTCCTCACTGATGTGGACACCCAGGTATTTGAAGCTGCTCACCCTCTCCACTTCAAGCTCCCGGATAAACAGTGGTTGATGAGGTCTCCTCTCCTTCCTCATGTCCACCATCATCTCCTTTGTCTTGTTTGTGTTGAGAGAGAGGTTGTTGTCCTCACACCATGCCACTAGACCGGCCACCTCCATCCTGTAGGCCGCTTCGTCAGCCCCAGTGATGTGACCAATCACTGCAGTGTCATCCGTGAACTTCAGGATGATGTTGTCCTTGTGGGAGGCGACACAGTCATGGGTGAACAGGGTGTAGAGGATGGGGCTGAGAACACATCCCAGAGGGGTCCCAGTGTTGGTGATGATGCTGGCTGAAGTCCTATTGCCAATCCTGACAGACTGAGGCCTGCCAGTCAGAAAGTCTAGGAGCCTGTCACAGAGAGTGGGGTACAGGCCAAGTGTGAGCAGTTTGTAGGTGAGTTTTTGGGGAATGACTGTATTGAAGGCTGAGCTGTAGTCCACAAAGAGTATCCTGTGTATCCTGACGTAGGATTCTTTGTTTTCGAGGTGGGAGAGGGAATAGTGGAGTGCAGCAGTGATGGCGTCTGAGGTGGACCTGTTGGGCAGGTATGCAAATTGCAGGGGGTCCAGGGTGACTGGTAAGCTGCCCTGAATGTGGGCCATCACCACTCTTGAAACACTTTGCAATGATTGGAGTGAGTGCTACTGGCCTGTAGTCATCCAGACAGGTGGGTGGGCTTTTCTTGGGGAGGGGAACAATGGTTGTGGTCTTGAAGCAGGTGGGAACAATGCTTTGGCTGAGGGAGAGGTTGAATATGGAGGTGAGAACGTCAGTCAGCTAGTTATCTCAAGGAAATTGAATTGAACGCAACTGGACTTGGTTATATGTCTTTGAAGATGTTTCGCCTCTCATCCAAGAGGCTTCATCAGTTCATGCTCATCGGACTAGGCTGGACTACTCCAACTAGCTAGTGTTGAGATTCAGGTATTTAACCTCTGTGGAGGCTTTCACCAGGCCAATGATGTCGTAGGATTGTTGGTGCTCCATGTGTCAACGACCATCGTTAGAGTGACAGTCATCTGGGGAAAGTTGGTTTTGACTTTGTTAGTGCTCTATTGTGTTATAACGACAGTCGTTGGGAGTCACATGAGGCCATTTGTGAAAGGCAGTTGTTCTTAGAGGCTAAGTTGCTGAATCTCCTGGGTTGAGCCATGCGTTTATGTAATGGTTGTTTTGTAATGTAGAGGTCCTTGCATTCCTCGTTGCATTGGACTGCATACACCAAATTGCTTTTTTGGGTGTGTGGTGTTCTGTCCTTGGGATGTACCACTCTAGGTCTGAGTGTGTTGCTGGGTTTGAAATACACAGGGATATGGTGCTTGTTAAAGATCCTCCTGAGTTTTTCCAGATACCCCAGACACATACGGGATGACTATGCTGTTTTGTTTTTCTTCCTCAACCACTTTGTTGGTGTTCCTTCTGGAACCAGCTGCAGTTTTTACAAAAGGTCCAACTGGGATAACCACAAGTTTTGAGGGCATCCCTCACATGCTTGTGCTCTTTCCCTTGGGCCTGCGAGCTGGTGGGTACATTATCAGCTCTGTTCTGCAGGTTTCTGATAACACTAAGTTTATGTTCCAGTGGGTGATGTGAGTCGAAAAGTAGGTATTGTTTGTGTGTGGGTTTCCTGTATACCCCAATGTGGAGGCTCCTGTCCTTTTCCATGTGGACGTCAAAATCTAACAAGGGCAAACTATTATCCTTCACATCTTCTCTGGTGAACCTGATGTTTCTGTCCACTGAGTTGATGTGTTCCTTAAAGGCTTGCACCTCTTGAGTTTTGATTTTAACCCATGTGTCATCCACGTATCTGAACCAGTGGTTCGGTGTTGTCCCTTCAAACGAGTTCAGGGCCCTGTGTTCTACCTCTTCCATGTATAAATTGGCCACAATGGGAGATACTGGTGAACCCATGGCACAGCCATGTTTCTGTCTGTAGAATTTGCCATTGAACTGGAAATATGTGGAGGTTATGGCCTCATGTGACTCCAACGACTGTCGTTATAACACAATAGAGCACTAATGAGGTCGAAACCAACTTTCCCCAGACGACTGTCACTCTAACGACGGTTATTGACACATGGAGCACCAACAATCCTATGACATCATTGGCCTGGTGAAAGCCTCCAGAGGTTAAATACCTGAATCTCCACACTAGCTAGTTGGAGTAGTCCAGCCTAGTCCAATGAGCATGAACTGATGAAGCCTCTTGGATGAGAGGCGAAACATCTTCAAAGACATATAACCAAGTCCAGTTGCGTTCAATTCAATTTCCTTGAGATAACTATGACCTGGATGAATGAGAATATCCACAGGCTAGCCAGCTCGTTAACACATGTTCTGAGGGCCCGCCCCAGGATGTTGTCTGGTCCTGCCTTGCAGGGGTTAATCCTCCTCAGTGTTCTGTGTACCTGGCCTGTTGAAACTGTTGGGGGAGGGGAAGGGTGTTGGGTGGTCTGGGGAGTCTGGGTGTGTGCAGGCCTCCTCTCTGTGCTGTGGCTGGAGGTCTCAAACCGGGTGTGAAAAGGTATTGAGATCATCCGGCAGGCTATCTGTGGAGCAGATGATGTAGTCAGTGATGTGCTGCAGGCCTTGCCACATCCGCCCTGGGTCAGCAGTAGTGTAAAAGCTGTTCAGCTTCTCTCTATACTGCCTCTTGGCTGCTGTGTTGGCTTTCCTCAGTCTGTACTTCGCAGCTTTGTACTCCACCTCATTTCCTGATTTGAAAGCAATGGAGCGAGTTTGCAGCATGTGTTGTACCTGACTGTTGATCCAGGGTTTCTGGTTGGGGAACTTCCTGACTCGTGTGGTGGGCACAATGTTATTAACACAGGTGCTGATGTACCCAGTTACATACTCAGCATAGTCCTGTATGATGAGAGATGAGTCCTCCAGAGTGGCTGCAGCTTTAAACACATCCTAGTCTGTCTGGGCAAAGCAGTCCTGCAGGATGCTCTCAGACTCTGGGGTCCAGAGTTTGACCAGTTTGGTGACAGGGTTTGTTTTAGTCTCTGTCTGTAAGCTGGGTACATGAAGAGAGATATGTGGTCTGAGTTGCTGAAGTACGCACCACATATGTTGCTGTAAACATGGTCCAGTGTGTTTTTCTTTCGGGTAGGAATGTCCATATGTTGATAATATTTAGGGAGTACAGTCCGTAGGTTTCACTGGTTAAAGTCGCCGGTGACAATAAAAACAGCATCAGGGTGAGCGGTCTCCAGCGCACTGATGACATCATGGAGTTTGCTGAGCGCTGCCGAGGAGTTGGCTCACGGATGAATGTAAACAGCGGTCAAAAACACAGCAGCAAATTCCCTCGGTAGATAATAGGGATGGCATTTCAGCTTTAGAAACTCCCTGTCTGGCGAACAGTGCGCCTGGACAGTCTGTACATCTTCACCCTGTGAGTTGTTGATATACACACACACACACGTCTCCTCCTCTGTCCTTACCGGAAGCTGCGGTCCAGTCCCCTTGGTGCATGGAGTGAGTCTGTAGCTGGACCGCACATTCCGGGACTTTGCTTGAAAGCCAGGTCTCTGAAAATTAGAGCACAGCACTCTATAATTTACCATTGTGTTGTCATCCTGGTTCGTAGCTCGTCCAGTTTGTTTAAAGGGTCTGCACGTTGGCTAGCAGGAGGCTAGGTAGTGGTGGTCTGCTAGCACGGGCTTTTAGCCTAGCATGTAGCCCTCCCCTCTTGCCTCGCTTGCGCCCCCGTCTCTGGAGTGCTCTCCTGGGGTCAGCTAGCTTCCTCGGGCTCTGTGCTTCGGGGCCTTCCTGGGAGTGGTGGTTGCTGCCGCGGACAATGAGTTGTAGCTCTGGTGGTATGAATCCAGTAAATTCAACTTGTCTGTGAGAGTTGCCGATATCCAAAAGTGCCTGTCTGTTGTATATGTCACTGCAGAAGCATCTGTGCACTGCAGAAAGCGTAAAACACACAAAAAACATCAAAGAGCCGGCTTTCTAGAGCGGAGCGAGCAAACACATCTGCCACGGGGGGCGCCATCTTGCATTAATTTTGGTCCTGAAGCCAGCCATTTGATCGACTTTGGGCTGCTGACACCTCTTGTTTGTACTCGGACCGGGACTGTTAGCACTAACAGCTCCAGCGGTTTCTGTGCTCGCTGCAACATGCTTTGCATTTAGACGGTACCGCAGGGTTGAAGTGCGTCAGTCCTAGCAACACGCTTTCATTCGATTCCTCCTTTTTGGTAGCCATTAGCCGAGCTCTGATGTGTGTGTCAGTGTAATCGGTGTACTCAGAAAACTCTGACAAACGTTCTGCATTGTTTGGAATGCAAACTGCGATTAAATGCGTTAATTTTTTGTAATTAATGTGTTAAAGTTCCACCCCTAATTATTTGATTTAATTGACAGGGCGTACCATGGTCTGAGTTGTAAAGGCAACTTTGCGCCTCCGCATGCGACCAGAGAATCTCTTTTATGTTCCATGCTTTCCACCCTTTCCCAACCTACGCGCACACACACACCCCGAGTGAGCATAGGCCACTTTCATTGTTAGAGACACATGGGCTAAGCTCACAGACGCCACTAGCCGTTGTCCCTTTCAAACCTCGCAGTCACCTCCGCTGACCGAAACCCCCACGTCCGCTATCTTGCTCCTCCTCTCACACATCCACAACCTTGTCTCTCCTCTTACGTACGCATAGCCACACGCTTGTATATAGTAGGTAGATAATGGATTTTTATTAATTGAAGTGTTAGATTGCTAATTCATGTCATTGATTTTAAAAAATTATGTTATATTTTAAAAAGAAGTTCTGCATTGTTTGTACAAGTGTTAAAGGCTGGTTAAGAGAGTCAGTGCTCGGATTCAAACCTTCTTTATTTGTATAAATATCAGTATCTCCCAGATACTGATATTTATAAGCGAACAGATGTGAGACTGAATTTTCGGGTTGGTCATTGGTCCCTGATACGAGGGTGGTGAATAATAATAATAGCTAATAACCAAACCTGCTCCTATAAAGCCCAACAAATATCACAGTTTAACGTTGAGGCCATTTTCCCCTCCTCTTCTGCATTTGGGTGTGTATTGCACTCCTTAGAGTGTGTCACATGACCTGTGATGTCACCCACTGATCCTATCCTGCGCTTTTCTAAATTTTCTGACTTCAGCCCTTGTATCTCCCACACCTTTCACTTCTCATACACAAATATTCTGCCCCAAAGCACCAAGAGAGCCCTTCAGCCCTTTCTCATTGACTGCCATGTTATTTTCCCTCTCAGAGTCTGCAAAAAACACAAATGTGTCAACTTTTGAACCAGCGATTTCTGCTAATTTTAAACTTTCTCCACACAAATGACACGTCTCCATCTTCAGCAAGGTCTGGAGATGCTGACGCTGAGGTTATTTCAACATTATAACCTTCAGTTTCTGAGAGCTTCTTCAGGTGGTACCTCAGCAGGGTTTTCTGTGAGTTATCACCATTTGTGGTGGACATATAGTAACTCACAGCTGATTGGCTGATTACACTGCCAACAGGTTATTCCTCTGTTCTGATTGGTGGATTGATGTCAACTCAGTTTTTTTATTAGAACTGTCAGTAAATTCAAACCTGGAGCTGGCAGGCAGATGTCTGTAGCTGGCAGGCAGATGTCTGTAGCTATAAAGCAGTGATCAAACAGCAGGTATATGTCCAGTCTTATTTTTCAGTCTCTGATGACCTGTTTCATGTGTATAGCCTTAAGGCCTCTGAGCACAGGCTGTGAAGCAGCAGTTAATTGTTCTGAAGACATAAGGACATGAATACAGCTGAGGACAACTCACACTAACATGTCAACACACTGGGATTTCATAGCAGAAACATAGAAATGGGTTCATGTATTGCAGCTTCAGCAGGTCCATTATGATGACTGGAGGGTGGTTCACATCCTGTGAGGTGATGACACCACAGATTTGGAAAAGATAGGAAACAGGCTTCATATACACAAGTGACACGTCCTGTCTTTGAAATGTGCTCAGTGCTGTGGAAAAGAAACATGTGACTTTAAACTGAGCCTGTGAAGTAGGACTGCCACTGGAGTAGAAGTGTGCGTTTGTACAGTGTAAGAAAACTATTTAGTATTGATTTAGAGTCTCCAGGTCACCAGACATGAAGTCTATCAAAGACGTGAAGATTAAAACAGGCAAAGTACAGAAATCAAATAAAAAAACAAAACAAAACAAAACACAAAAAAAACTGTCATTTGTCCAATGTTGTAATAATTTCAGGTATGAATTTGGAATCATTGGGTCACATGACAGGGGAGGTGTTAAAAATAAAGATTTTGTCAAACTGGAGACAACTGGTGCAAACAGGAACTCATTAACATGGAGCCAAACACAGGCAACCAACAGAGCTGGTAAAGTTCAAGTCACATTTTTTCCTAAAAATCAAAGAGGCTTCAGGAGGAACAAAGACAGACTGCAGATGTAGAATAAAGCTCAGTGTTAGTTAACTGGGATATATAAGGTGCTGAGAAAGGCTGATGATGGGATGAGATGCAGCTGTGGAGATGGGTGGACAAACTCAAGTGATCACAAATCAACAACAGCTGACAAAGAAAACTGGTGGGGAAAAACACAAGACAGGAAGGAGAACAACAAGACTTTCTCTCTCAGGTGCTCCTGAGTACAGCAGCAATGACTTTATGAATTTCCTTACTAGTAAAATCAAATATATTAGGGAAAGAATTCATTACGCACTCTCTTCAACTGTTAGAGATCCATGTGTGTCAACTGCAGCAGCCCCTGAAATGTCTGCAGGCCCTGATTTGTCTCTAGACCATTTCTCTCCTATAGATCTCACTGAACTGTCCTCAACAATCATTAGATCCAAACCCTCAACCTGTCTTTTGGACCCCATCCCAACTCGTCTTCTCAAAGATGTTTTGCCCCTGATTGGCACTTTTATATTAGACCAGATCAATCTGTCATTACTAACAGGTTATGTTCCACAGGCTTTTAAGGTTGCTGTCATCAAACCTCTACTCAAAAAGCCTTCTCTTGACCCTGGTATTTTAGCGCACTACAGACCAATATCCAACCTCCCCTTTGTTTCTAAAATCCTTGAAAAGGCCGTGGCTGATCAGTTATGTGATCACCTGCAGAGGAGCAGTTTATTTGAAGCATTTCAGTCAGGATTTAGAATAAATCACAGCACAGAAACAGCATTGGTTAAGGTTAGCAACAACCTCCTAATAGCTTCTGACAATGGCCTCGTCTCTTTACTTGTCCTGCTGGACCTCAGTGCTGCATTTGACACCATCGATCACAATATCCTACTACAGAGACTAGAACATGTTATTGGCATTAAAGGAACAGCACTAAGCTGGTTTAAATCTTATCTATCCGACAGATTCCAGTTTGTCCATGTTAATAACGACTCGTCCATGCACACAATGGTTAATCATGGAGTTCCACAGGGTTCTGTGCTTGGACCATTGTTGTTCTCCCTATACATGCTCCCCCTAGGCAATATTATTAGGAAGCACTCCTCCAGTTCTACCGTGAGGAACCTGGGAGTCATATTTGACCAGGATATGTCCTCTCAGTCCCATATTAGGCAGGTCACTAGGACTGCCTTCTTTCACTTGCGCAACATAGCTAAGATTAGGAGTATCCTGTCCAAAAGTGACGCCGACAAGCTAGTCCATGCATTTGTTACCTCAAGGCTGGACTATTGTAAATCCTTGTTGTCGGGTTGTCCGACTAGCTCACTGCGAGGCCTCCAGCTCATCCAAAACGCTGCTGCGAGGGTTCTGATGGGAATTAGCAAGAGAGATCATATTTCTCCGGTTTTAGCTTCTCTTCATTGGCTCCCTGTAAAGTCCAGAATAGATTTTAAAGTCCTTCTTCTTACCTACAAGGCCCTTAATGGCCAAGCTCCATTGTACTTCAATGAGATGCTAAGCCCCTATTACCCCAACAGATCACTTTGCTCCCAGAGTGCAGGTTTGCTTGTGGTTCCCAGAATCTCCAAAAGTAGAATGGGAGGCTGAGCCTTTAGCTCTCAGGCTCCTCTCCTGTGGAACCAGCTGCCAGTCTGGGTCCGAGAGCCAGACACCCTCTCTACTTTTAAAGTAAAGCTTAAAACCTTCTTTTTCGACAAAGCTTACAGCTAGCTCTAGTGACCATGTGAACTACACCATCCATGCCATCCCCTAGTTATGCTGCTATAGGCCGGGGCTGCTGGGGGACATCCCATGATCGTCTCCACACTCCTCCTCTTCCCTCTCTCCCCCAGTGCTGTGCTTGTTTCTCTCTGGTCTCTCTCTCTGTACCTCTCTACAGATACCTGTGGCTCCAGAGCTGAACATCTGATCCGTGGCTCCACCGACCTGCCCCGTGTCCTCTGCTGCCATTTGCTGTCATTTGCTGTCATTATTCTATATTGTACTTCTCTCTCTCTCTCTCTCTCTCTCTCTTTCCCCCCAACCGGTCAAGGCAGATGTCCGTCCACCCTGATCCAGGATCTGCCCAAGGTTTCTGCCTGTTAAAAGGAAATTTTTCCTTGCCACTGTTGCCAAGTGCTTGCTCATGGTGGAACTGTTGGGTGTAATTAACAGTAATGAGTGTGGTCTAGACCTGCTCTGTTTGTAAAGTGCCCTGAGATGACTTTTGTTGTGAATTGGCGCTATATAAATAAAATTGAATTTAACTGAATTGAATTGAACTTGTGTATGCCTGCATGGTAACTATGGTGAGTAATCTACCTGTGTGCAAGGATGACCCTAAACTTAGACCGGTGTGCCAGGTCCAGCTGCTGGAGAATTGCCTGACCCCATGACAAGTAACTGGTTCTACACCTGGTGCAGATAAGGGTCTCCGTCACCAGGTTGTAATACCAATCAACATCAAGGACCTGGCACACCATCCTGTGCAGACAGCCGCTGGCCAGTGGATGCTGAGTGCAAGCAGTGTTGGTACAAAGCAACCGTGACTTCCACAGCAGCAGAGAGCGGGTGAGGAACTTCCAAGGAGTTGGGGCCTGGGGGTCTACCAGACACGGCTGTGGAGTTGCTTTCCACTTAAACCAATCCTTAACGCTGTGGACACCCACTTGTGGTCCTGCTGTGGCATTGTCTTTGGCCACAATATTTGCAGTGCAGCAGAATCCTCTGGCTGAAAGGGCTTCTGTTATGGGAAAAAAAATCCTAAATAACAGAAGATAAGTAGAAACAAAATCATACAAGTGTGTTGAAAGTTAATGTTCTCACAACAGTAGGTATTGCCACAGATTGAGATGGTGCTGGTTGCTTCTTTGAAGGTGGTAAAGGAGGAGCAAGGAAGTAGCTGCTTGTGGATGGGCAATCAGGTGGACGAGGACAGAGGCTGACAATTGTGAAAGACCAGGGGATGGACAGGCATCTGGAGCTGAAGCAGAAACCTCTTGTGTCTGTGGTAATGGTTACCTATAGAAGTGTAGATTTATGAATAAGTCGTGTGTGTTATATGATATTACAGTTGTAAAGAAAAATTTTCTCTGTGTTCACCTGGGAAGATGTCTGCTTATGTTCAGGTTTGGTTTTGCAGCTGCCACATAACCTTGACCTTTCAAACTTAAAGACAATATAAAAATCCATCAATCACAAGCTTTCAGGAAGTACAGACAAAACCTCACCATCACTACATTGAAGAATAGAATAGAATGGAATAGTCCTTTATTGTCATTGTACATGGGGGGGGGGGTACAACGAAATTGAGGGCACTGCCTCAGGGCTACTTTTTTTTTTTTTTTTAAGCAAAAGGGCAGAAAAACAAGAGCATAAAGAAACTGTGTTCTCTTAAAACAGAAACATGAAGGGTGAGGGTATAATATACATAGGAGAAAGTGCAATATGCAAGTTTTTAATCCAGTTGCAGGTGGGGAGGGGGATCTGTAGATCGAGTAGTTTGTTGTAGAGAATGTCCAGGATGATTGTGTTAAACGCTGAGCTGTAGTTCACGAAGAGCATCCTCACATAGCTCTTCTTGTTCTCCAGGTGGCTCGGTGCTGTGTGGAGTGTGAGGGCGATGGCATCCTCCGTAGACCGGTTTGGCCTGTAAGCAAACTGGTGGGGGTCGAGGGAGGGGGGAAGGCAGTCTCTGATGTGCTGGGAGACTAATCGTTCCAAGCACTTCATGATTACAGACGTCAGGGCGATGGGTCTGTAATCATTCAGGGTGTTTATGGCAGGTTTTTTGGGGATGGGGACGATGGTGGAGGCCTTCAGACATGTGGGGACGGTGGCATGTGTCAGGGAGAGGTTGAAGAGTTCGGTGAGGATCCCTGACAGTTGGTCTGCGCATACTTTAATCACCGCCCCCAGGATACCGTCAGGACCAGCAGCTTTCCTGGGGTTCACTGCTCTCAGGTTTTTCCTCACCTCGTACTCCTGGAGAGAGAGAGGTGGGGTGCTGGAACCAGGGGGAGGCAGTGACTGCAGGTATGTGGTGGAAGCTGTTCAGCTCCTCTGTCAATGTGCTGCTGCTGCTGGAGGATGTGGGAGGGGGGTAGCCTTTGTAGTTGGTTAGGGCCTGGATGCCCCTCCACATCTGACGCGGGTTGTTGTCCATCAGGTATCCCTCTTTTTTTTCTTTTGTAGGAGTCCTTAGCCTGTTTGATGCCCCTCCTCAGGTCAGGCTGTGCTGTAGAGAGCTCTGTCTCCCATCCTGAAGGCCGAGTTACGAGCTCTGATCAGGGTCTGGACCTCCTTTGTCATCCAGGGCTTCCTATTTGGAAAGACCCGGATGCGTCTGTCCTCTGTGACATTTTCTACACAGCACTTGATGTAGAAGAGGACAGACTCAGTGTGTGTGTCCAGGTCCTGATCTTCAAAAATGCTCCACTCTGTGCAGGCAAAACAGTCCTGCAGCTGGGCGAGAGCATTTTCAGGCCAGGCTTTGATGGTCTGAGTGGCTGGTTTTGTTTGCCTTCTGAGGGGGGTGTAAGCTGGGAAGAGGAGCAGAGAGAGGTGGTCTGATTGTCCGAGGTGGGGGAGGGGGGTCGCTCTATAAGCATGCTTGATGTTAGAGTAAACATGATCAAGAGTGTTTTTTCCCCCTAGTTGCACACTTGACGTGCTGGTGGAATTTGGGGAGAACAGTCTTGAGGCACGATTTATTAAAGTCCCCGGCGATGATGTGCACGCCCTCTGGCATGAGGCCTCTGTTGTTTAGTTGCCATGAGCAGAAGCTGGCCGAGTGCCGTGCTAACGTTAGCACCGGGAGGGATGTATACAGTGGTCACAATGACTACCGTTAGCTCCCGTGGCAGATAGAAAGGTCGGCACTGGACGGACATGGCCTCTAGGTCCGGTGAGCAGTAGGTGTCTATTAATCTGCTATCCGAGCACCAGTCCTCAAGCACATAAACACAGAGTCCCCCACCTATGGTCTTACCGGAGGCTGTGGTCCAGTCGTAGCGGTGGATGGTGCGGCCTGCTAGCTCCACTGTAGCATCAGGGATTTGCGGGCGCAGCCAGGATTCGCTGATAATCAACAGACAGCACTCACGGATGAGGCGGTTGTAGGTGATTCGTGACTGCAGTTCATCCATCTTGTTTGCAAGAGACCTGGCGTTTCTGAGGAAGATAGATGGTAGCGAAGGTCCGTGCGGTTGTTTTCTTAGCTGAGTTAGCAGGCCTGCCCGGCATCCACGTTTCTGCTTCCTCTCTCTGCGCCGTCTCCGCCACCTGCTGGACCCGATAACAATCCACGGGGTGCCTGGCGGTCTCGTTATCTCCGGTGGGATGTTGTGAGTCTGTGAAAAATTGTAAGTAATTCAAAGGCCTGAATGGCTTGAATTAGTAACAAGTGTGACAGTGGGTGCACTATTAAATGGGTACATTTACCATTGACCGTTATTGAGTCATTTTGGTCCTTTTGAAGGGACTAATGCTCCAGCATTAGATGGACTGCACTGGGATGTGGTGGGATACATACCACCTGCACTGGGCACTTGTGGAGCAACACACACACACACACACACACACACACACAGAAGAATAGGGAGACAGATGAAATTGTGGCATTAAAATTGAATTGACAATTTGCAAGAGTCATAATTTGTAGGTAAATTTACCTCCGATGTTGTGTGCACTGGACTTGACACATTCCTGGTGTCTGATGGTGTGATCTGGCCAGCAGTGCTCAATAAAGCAGCAGAAGGAACCTGTGGGGTCACAGGAAACACACAAAAAAAACAAAAACCAAACAAACAAAAAAACAAACAAACCACAAACCCCCCAAAAAACACCAATGTTTGCAACGAGCATGTACCTTACATAATGTCAAGAGTATGGATTCACTGTTACTATTCCTGTATAGTACCTATTTGCAGGTTCCTCTTAGTTAACTTTTTTGTCCTACATGTTTGTATTCAACTGCTCTCTGCCCATGCTCTCCAAGAAAATGAAAACATGGTCTGCACCAAAAAAGCCTGAACCTAGCAAAGGTTATTTTTGACTTTCATTTTACCTTTTGATAAAGGCTATGCCACCGTTTTTGCCTCAGAGCAGACCTGTTGCACCTGTAGTGGCAAATGACCTAAGCTGTGAGAGCCAGTCTTTGTCTTCCACAGATTTGTGTGTTTTCTTGGATGCAATCTTCTGGAGGAAAAAACAAAAAACAGTTTATTGACAAAATAACTTCCTGTCTTTTCCAAATCTGTGGTGTCAAATTATTTTAATAAGACTGGACATATACCTGCTGTTTGATCACTGCTTTATAGTTGCAGATGTCTGCCTGCCAGCTCCAGGCTTGAATTTACTGACAGTTAAAATAAAAACTGAGTTAACATCAATCCACCAATCAGAGCAGAGAAACAAGCTGTTGGAAATGTAATCAGCTGTTGTGCTTTGTAGGACCACCCTGGTATCAGGGACCAATAACCAACGTGTGTGTGTGTGTGTGTAAGGACAGAAACACAAAGCTCCTATTGTCACGTGTGGATGCGCAAAGTTGCCTTTACAACTAAGTCAGAGACACGGGGACGACTGGAGTCTGTCCGCCGCCATCTCTGGTCTTTTAACGTATAAAGGCAACTTTGCGATATCACACACTGATGAGGCCGACACAGAGTAGCTCAATGAGCTTAGACGAACACCACTCAGCAGATCATTATAAGCACGATGTAATAAACCGCAGCCACCGGACGCTTGGTCAGTAGTTTAACAACACAAATTGCGGGACTCATGGTCCGCTGACTTTACTTACTCAATAAAAATTTAAAAACACACACTTAATAACTGTCTGTGAGGATGGGTCTGAGGAGAGAGAGAGGCGGCGTGTGGAGACAATAGTGGGACATCCCGCAGCAGCCTAGGCCTATAGCAGCATAACTGAGGGGTGGCATAAAGGGGTAATTGTGACTATGGGTTTAGTTATCATGGTAACTAGAACTGAGTGGAACTTGTTGTGCACTAGTAGGGACAATTTGGTGATTGTCAATTAATAAATGATTATGGGAAATCATTAATATTTAGAAATATTTACTACAAGTAGCAAATCTCGGGGCACCACCCTGTCACCAGGGCCAATAGCCAAATTGACAAAACCAGAGTACAGTCTCAGAAGGTTAGCAAAGGATGAGCTCGAGCACTGACTGACTGAATGAATCCAGCAGTTATCACAACTATATATTCACAACAATCACCAACAATGACAGATTAAATTATAACAGGATTTATTCACAGTAATAATTATGTACAATAACATTACTCAGTATAAAAGACTATTATAATTAAATTATCAAAGGCATACATATAAAGGCAAACATTGGTTACCAACTACCACAGGCAACACACGTAATAGCAATAGCAATATCAATAACATTAGCGATAGCAATAGCAGCAGCACTAGCAATAGCGATAGCAATGGCAATCACAGTAGCAACAGCAATCACAATGGTTGTGTGTGTGTGTGTGTATAAAGGGGGAAGTTAGAGAGAGGGCGGGAGAGAGAGAGCGGGAGAGAGAGAGAGAGAGGGCAAGAGAGAGAGAGGGCAAGAGAGAGAGAGAGAGGGCGAGAGAGGGAGAGAATGGCAATGGAGTCACGTGAGTGACGTGTCTTTAGGAGCCAAGATGGTGGCAGAGTGACATGGGTTACGCGCTCACCAGAGCCAAGATGGCGACTAGCCGTGAGATACGAGTGCCGTGAACAAAAGGGAAAAGGGGGGAGACCCTTGATCTTTGTGTGTTACTGAGGCAACCTCCATGTAACAGATTCGAGATCACGTGATCATGCCCTAAGGCAGCTTTAATGTATGTGGGGTGTGTATGATTGGGGAAAGATGGAGAGAAAAGGTGGAGAGAGGGAAACATGCACCGCTCTTCCCTGACAGTGACTCCCTGGTGCATTAATTACACAGGGCCAACTTCTTTATAACTCACTCTTTGTTTTTTATCAAACTGCTCGCCCAAAACACACAATTCCACCTCCGCTAAATGACGTTTACTCAATCATCCCAGTTATTTGATCACGTACTGTTGAAGTTATGATGTGAAGTTTGTGTTAAACGTTCAACTTTCTGTAAAACCCACTTAAATATGTCTGACCTGACATTTCCTAGGATGTCTAGCAGCCAGCTTGTGGTGTAACTAAGTTGTGCTTTCATGTGACCACCATGTTTAAAGGCTCGTGGTTGTGAGGAAGAGGGAATACTGTCCACAGTGAACCTCATCTCCCAGCCCTCTGGAAGTGGCTTTTCATTCAGCAATCTAATAAAACGAGTTTCCATTAACATTTAGTGAGGGATTATTCCAGGAGAACCCAATAACACACAGCAAACACATTTATTTCATACGCAGGTATCGTCCATCCGACATGGAGGTTATCTGAGATGACAACAGGCGTGAACGCAGACACAACCAAACTAACCCCTGTGTTCGTGGGTCCTCCCACTGTGTTGTCCGTGTAGGGTGGTGTACAAAATTCAGGATGTCCACATGTCACGTTTAAATCCTCCTTTAACTGTAACAACGCTGACATATCTTCCCTTTTGGTAATTGTTTGCTCTCTATTAATCCAGATGAAGGGCTACAACATACAACATAGGGCATCTGCTTCCTGTCAGTGTACGTCTACTAACAGTGCTTGCTTTTGCCACAGACAGGCTCAGCTTGTTGTTGTGAGCGTTACACTGTGAAACAGGCTTTTCTGTTCGGTGATGCCAGGTCAACACAATAGCTTCAGCTAACATTAGCTCCACCCGTCTGCAGCAGGTCTCTCCAAACCTGGAGGAGTATTTTCAGGAAGTTGTGCTTTGGAGACTTCTCCTCCTATTTAGCTATTAATACTCTGTTCAACACGTTAACTGCATTGATGGTTAGCAGTGACCGTATATGGACAGGACTGCACCACAACCACCACAAACTCTGCCTACGGAAGCTCAAACTTTCTGTGACGTTTCCTTGCCACAGTTCTAAAATGTGCAGCTGAGAAGCATCATTTTTGACCTCTTATACTTTTGTACTCCTGACAACAAACTCTCCTCAGCACCTGCCAACTCTCACTAATGTTTCCTGCAGCACAGCGCTCTCGAAAGTGTCACTAAATTACAGAGCGAGACCTCTCCTCTGTTTCATTATTTTGTCGGACAATATTAATAACAATCTGGGCCAGCACCAGAAACAAGCAGTTGTAATGGCCGTAAATTGATGGGGTGTACCAACCCTACATGGTGCATGTAGCTTTAACAGCTAAAGGCTTGCTTAGTGGTCATTCAGACCGGAAGAAAAAGGGAAAATGGGGTGCAGGTTTAAAAAAAAGTTTGTAAAGGAAAACTGATGTGATGATGTAGAGATCTTAAGCTTATATTAGCACAGTGGAACACAAAGTCTCAGAGGTCAGTTTATTAAAATGAATAAGCCTTAAAGATCTTACCCCATCCATGCGGCAGAGGCCCCAGAGGATCAAACTCCTTATTTTGAGTGGCTGAAGCGACTTGGTCTTGTATCTACACAGCAGAGAGTTTAAAAACGCTTAAGGAAGTAGTGTTTGTATTTATGGGAATAGTTTTAAGCAACAGCAGAAGGTGAAGATTCCCATCATGCAAAACTCACTTTTCAGTCAAATGTTTTCAAACTCTTTCTCTGTATCATCCCAAACAAAGAAAGAGGAATGCTCACACCGAATATGAACCTCTGGTCGAACTGCTGCATGGCACCTTGGAGCTGGCTGCGCTGGTGCTGCCACTGCTCGTAGTTACGCACCGTTTCCATCGTGGGACGCTGCCATGTGGTGGTTCGTGTGATGTGATCAACGAAGTAGACTCGCCCCATCTGGTCAATGCGACGCTCCCAGCTTAAGACAGATGAACAAAGACAGTGCCAGGTTTCTGTTCACATCCTCTACCGCTTTTATAGGTGCATTAATTCTTCTCAGTGCCACACAGAATAAAGAATGAAACCATGACATAGGAAAAGAAAACAGAAGAAGAAATAAAAGTAAAATGTTTCTGTTGTTTTAAGCGCGGCACTTTAAGCAATTCAGCATTTTTGATGAAGTCTGGTGTATGTGTGTGAAAGCTGCAGTTGCTGGGTTGTATCTACATGACTGTAAAACCTTATTGCTTTGCCATAAAGCAGCAGCTAAATGAATGTAATATAATAATATATAAATAACATAATCGGACTCATAAAACAGCAGGAATGTCTAGTTACTACACTACTGGTCAAAAGTTTTAGAGCACCCCAATTGTTCCAGTTTTGTATTGAAAAGTATGCAGTTTAATGTCTCATTGTACTCTGAAATGAAAGCATGGAACAAATAAACAACTGACGTTAAAAAAGAAATCATGGAATCAACTTATAAACCAAAACTGAAAGCTGAACACACTCATGGCATCCTTTCTACAATAGAAATCAAATATTCTTCAGAAAGTTCTTTCCAACTCTGTTGCACACGATCCCATAAATGTGCAGCACTTGTAGGTTGCTTTGCTTTCACTCTTCTGTCCAGTTCATCCCAAACCAGCTTGATGGGGTTTAAGTCTGGAGACTGTGCTGGCCACTCCATGATTTCAAGCCAAGCATCTTGTTCTTTCTTCCTAAGATAGTTCTGGCACAGCTTGGACTTGTGTTTTGGGTCATTGTCTTGCTGCAGGATGAACCCTCGACCAACTAGGTGCATATCAGAGGGTACTGCATGGAGCTGCAGAATGCTGTGGCAGCCGTTTTGGATCAGGGTGCCTCTCACTCTGTACAAGTCACCGACCCTGGATCCATCAAACAGCCCCAGACCATCACACTTCCTCCTCCGTGTTTGACAGTTGATGTCACACACTGAGGAGCCATCCTTTCACCTACTCGACGGCGTACATCCTGCGTGATGAACCGAAGCTTTCAAATTTTGATTCATCAGTCCATAACACCATCTTCCAGTCTTCAGTAGTCCACTGGCAGCGTTTCATGGCCCAGACAAGCCTCTTCTTCTTTTTCTTATCTTAGCAATGGCTTTCTCCTCAACCTGTCAAACCAAGTCTTCTCTTCAGAGTTGAAACTGAAACTTGCTTATTACGTCCACTATTTATATATATATAACTGTTGTCCTGTGAGCCACTTATCACGCAAGCTATTGACTCTCAGACACTGATTCTGCTGTGGCTTTGGGTCTGCCAGACCTCGTCCTGTTTCACCCAGTTTCTGCGAGCCTTCTGACGGGGAAGGAAACTGTACTCACTGACACCTTGACTTTGTTCGCGATCTCTCTGTAGGAAAGACCTACATTTATAAGTGTTATGATGGTCTGTCTCTCTTCCATTGTTAATTGCCTTTTTCTCGCCATTTCTATAGCAACACACTACTTTCTGCAGTACAGTACTGTTCAAACAATGCTCATGAGGGTATTCAACACTTACCTTTGTACCATTTCAAGCTATTCATTGGACTTGAACTGCTTGAATTTCAATAGAAAACTGGAAAAGTTGGGGTGTTCTAAAATGTTTGACCAGTAGTGTATATAAATATACAACCCTGATCAGAATTTTATAAAGATGAAAAGGGAAAATATTATGTGGAACTGAGAAGAGAAAGATGAAAGGTGAGGGAATTTTTACCCAGGGGGCAGTGGTTCAGGGCGTTCCCATGTTGTTCTCTTCTCCACGTGGTCGACAAAATACAATCTGCCATTCTGATCCACCCTCCGCACCGCGGTGTCCGCACGTGCGTATCGGAACTTGATTGGCCATCGCTGCCATCGGCGGGTGCAGAGCCGTAGCTGGAAGATGCTGAGGGAAGAATCAGACATTGCAGAGTTAAATCAGACATCCTCAGGCCGGGACATCAATGCCAGTTAAAGAAACACGAGTAGGTCATATAAAAGGTGGGCTGGCTTCGCAGCTTCACCTGGCAGCAGTACTTGTTGAAAGACCAAACTTTCACTTCAGGGACACAACACGGACACATTTTGGCCTGAACACTGGTGCCACTCCTCACTGTTTCCTCATGTGAATATAACTCACACTGAAGTGAACTGGTCCGATTAAAAAAGTCTCTGAGAATGTGTGTGAGTCAAGTGTTGGCCTAACACCACATTTAGCCTTACAGTAAATGTTTGGCATTGATTAGATTGGAACTGAGTACACAATCAGTAGAGAAAGAAAGGCACTTGACCTTTGTTTCTCTCCTGTTATTAGTTAAAAAGTCTCTAGGACAGATCAGTCCAGTGCCTTCATTCGGTAAATGTCTGACCTGGTGAAGATGTGGGTCTATGGGGGGTCAGAGGAGGAGGTCTGGAAGGTCTTGGTGGTCGGAGAGGCCTGGAAGGTCTTGGTGGTCGGAGAGGCCTGGAGCCCCCTGATGACACTGAGGGAGACCCCGTGTTGTTCACTGACCTCCGGCCACTGGGAGAAGACTTGTGCTCCACGCCGTCCACAGCTGGAGAGTTGTCTCGGCTCCGTCTGTGAGGATGGAGGGTGGATAAGGATCAAATGCAGAAAACAACAGAAACAGAAACAAGGGAAATTCAACTGCAGAGGGAATAGATGCTGCACCTTATGACACGATCCGCATTTGGTTGCGATTCCCCGTTTGATTTACCTGAAATAAAGAAAACAACACCAAGTTAATGAGGCAGAAATCTGTGTTCACACAACAAAACCGGTTAAACACAGAAATCTTGTTTCTAATGTTAGCACACCGAGCCCTGTTGATATCAATACAGTTTTGCTTGATTACCCTAGCTACTTGCAATCAACTTTATAAAACAGAATGGAAAGCGTTTAGAAAAGTGTTGGTTTCCTGATTTCTGGGCATTTTGTTTCAATCGGGAGAGAGCGGTAAATCAACTACAGGCTCAGCTGTGACTCACTGTGATGGTCGGACTCCGCCGTGGCGAACATCTCGGGGTCGACCGTCATGCCGTCGAGGCAGGCGGACAGGTCTCCCACCACGTCTGACTGGTCCCTGTCTGCACACAGCTGCAGGGTCTGCACCACTTCAGTGACTAAAGTGAGACAACACAAACATGAGATGGTGAGTCGACATCAAGCGACGGCAACCGAAATACTGCCTGCTATTAATGATGCAGGCACATATTGAGCCGATCAGTGACCCCTGAAATCCCACGGTTAAACCTGCAGCACACAGTAACATAAACTTCAAAATAACATTACTTTTAATTTTACCACCAGTTCCTCTGATGTCCCACCCCAGCCATGAGCCTGACAGCAAATTTAGAATGTGAAAAACCATCTGTAACTCAAAGGCTGGATCGCCTGTCAACCCAGCTACAACAGTTTCAGGCCGCTGCTCCCTCCACTCAGGCTGTTTCTTCCCCACCACCACCAGTTCCTCTGGTGTCCCACCTCAGCCATGAGCCTGACAGCAGCCGCTGCTCTGTCCAAAAGTCATTACCAGTTTAACCAGCAGATGTCACTACCACACAACCACACTGAGTTCTCTTTATTTTCTCTAGTGTTATTTGATGGGGCTGTTTCATTTTGGTTATGATGCTGACTACAATTTAAATAATACAAGGGACATTTGCAAAATAGGGTGGCTACATTAAAGTTTCTGTATGTAAATAGACTGAAAGGAGGCCGAAGTGTGTGATTAATGAAAAATCTGTAATAAAAAAAAAAAGTCCTCTGGCTTGTTTAAGACAGTATCTTTCCCCTGTTGTTTTTTTATGAATGACTTTTTCTTGAGATTACTGAATTCGTGTTGCACTCCCGGTTATCTAGGAATAGATTTAAACAGCCACAAAGCTCTGTAAAGTTAGTCGGACTTAAGAAGGATAATGGATTCTATATTGGCAGAAGTTATGTAATTGTGACTTCAAAATAAAAGATAAACCAGTGGCAGTCAAATAGACCTCAGCTTAGAAGCCGCGTAAATTGACGGCAGAATATTCTGTATTTGCAAAACTTTTAAAACAAGAGGGTAAAGAATATTCCAAAGATGTGCAAAGACAGAATAAGTTTCAAAATCATGGTATTGTGTTTACTTGGAAAGGCACTATCGGAAGTGTTGTGCGTTTGTGCTGCTAACTTGACGCTGGCTCCTCCGTCTCGTGCCGTCCAGCGCTCTTCCCACAGTGACTCCACAGTGAATTTGTCTGTTACCACCTGCAGTTCACCGACAACAACAGGTGAGAATACTCCTCTGTTTATTCACTTATTTATTAAAAGCTAACTGAAACAGTCTCTTTTTTATACAAATAAGTGCGCGTGTCGGTGAGAAAGACTTGTGTTTTCGGACTGTGCGCGAGCGGGAGTCGAACACCTTGACAGTTGAGACTGACAAGTTAGCGAACAAGAGAAGGGCGAGCCGTATAACGAGGATATACGACGAGCAGGGACGGACAGACCTTAATGAATATATCCAGACAGATAAGCCGGCTGCCCGGATTGAAAAACGGTCTCCAGCTGGAGATACCGGCTGGGTTTTCGTGGTGGATCCATGACATTCCCTTTACTCCAGGGACACTATCCCAGCGCTGTCAGAAATCTAACGCTCCTTTTACTTAACTTGTAACCAAATATTGGAACACGTCTGATCACTTTTAACGAGGCGCTATATTGTGCCAAATTCAGCACATGCGTAAACCACCATAAACCTCAACTATTATCGACTATTTTATCCCTCTCCTTATGGCCCCTCTGTGTATTTTGATGGAAGACACTTAAAGGAACCACATGTGAACCAGTTGAAGTGTTACTGCGGGTTTTAGTATTATTGTAGTTATTGTTATTATTGTTATTATTATTATCATTATTATTGTTATTATTTTTTTTAAGTTGTCATGACAATGGTAATACACTCAGATGCTTTTACTTGCTTCTGTATAAAACAGATTTCACCTGATTACAGTGACTATTCCGTGACAGAGCATGAGACTGTAGATTTTATCATATATGTGTGGTAATCACACTCGGGTTTTCATGAGAAAGAGAAACCCCATTTAACTCCCGCTCTCCCCATTGGCATTAGGCTAACAAGCCAATTTTGGACTCCTTGTTTACATTCTGGCTCGTGTCAGTGAGGGGCTATGCAATTGTTTACTGCCTGGCAAGGTGCCTGGCTAGTTTTAGATCATGTGTCAGTCCAAAGACATGCATTGGCATCTGCTGCTGGGCTGCACTGCTGCATGATCACCTAGTCTGGAAGAATTACTGAATGATCCGTACAACACCTTTAAATAGGCTGGAAGTCAAGATAGCCTACTCTTATTTTTGACTTGCAAAGCCTACAAAAGGTAGAGTAATGAGTGAATTCAAGCTCAACCGAGGACACAAACCTGCTGCTGAAACAGGTTTTTTACTTTACAGGGGTTTGTCGTGCCTGTTGAAATATGTCAGGGAAAATAAAAATGTTCCTGAGGTCTGTGAAACAAATTCAGCTGACTTTTAAAATCTCTAAATGTCCGGATACTGCTTAATTTCTCCAGTGCTTGCTTAGTAACAACTCACAAAGAGACAAAGCAGGTAGAGACGTGTTTGCACTATCTCACCCGAAATTGCCTCTTAGCTTCACTGGGAGTCCTAGTTGTGGTTTTATTTTGCATACAGAATGGAGTCCTGTTCTATGGAGGCTGCGGCTCATTGAAGCAGCCTGTTTGATGTTGCCTTAGCAGTAGAAACTGGGGGACTGTTTCTCCTGGTTATTTTGTGTCCCTGTAGTGTTATTTCTTCACTGCTGTCCCCCGCAATTGAGATTTCAGGCAAATTGGTTTTTGAAGCAGGGGTCAGTTCAGCCTCACTTTTCCTCTAGGAGAAAAAAATACAGAACTTTTTCCAAAGACGTAAGCTGGCAGAACGCCAGACACAGGTCTGACTGACATGACGCTTCCTCAAAGCTGGGGGGATGTTATCAATGGACAGAGACAATATTCCTGCACGGGAAGAGTAACACATTAGCTGCACTCTCCAGAGGGACTGGGCTTCCTGGATCAGAGAAGACAAACAAAAGTTGGGTCAAGTTAAAGTCACATGCTCAGTACTGACAGGACTCGTCTTTCAGAAACTGTTGATTGCCATTAGGAATGAACCTGGGCACCTGAGCTGTGGAATGGGCAATTAGTTGCAGCTGCAACGATCAGTCAGTTGACACAAATTTATGAACTGTCGTTTGGATTTGCTGTTTCTAGATGTACGTTACAAGTTAATTTTGTGCACTAAACAGATCATCATCAAAGATTAATCAATAATGCAACCTTAACAACGAGTCAAATAGAGTGAATGGATATCCACTGTTCCAAGAAAGAAGTCGTAAACAAACTTATAGCCAAACTATGCAACAGAGGTACAGTTGACACATGTCCCACAGTGATATTTAATGGTACACATCCTGTGTCTCGTGAAATCTGAAAGGGCTCAGCAAACTCACGATATTTACACTTGTTGCAATTTTCTTACTGCCTGCGCATTTGTCTTGTACAAGATGAGATCCCACTTCTTCCACAATAATCAGTTTAAAAACACGTTTCCAATGCCACCAAAGAAAAAGACCAAAGAGGTGTGTTTCCTTTCTCTGAGTGTCTTTGACATCTTCCTCCCCCAACTCAACCTAACTCAGCTCAGCCTACCAAGAGTCCCACTGTGCCTACCCAAGCCTCTATGAGATCGACTCTGGAACTAAAATGTTCTTCTACTATGCTACTTGTTGCTACTCTGTTTCCCTGGGACCCGATCCCACAACCACCTGAAGGTCCACAGGTCTCACTACAATGAAACTGTATCAACACAGCAGTAAATAAATGTTTGCAGCTCCAGCTTCATGGTCCTGGTCTCGTTCATGTTGATCCACTGTCACACTGTTGTGGCTCACTGGGACATCTGAATAGAGCAGGACCATTGTTAATACCATAAGCAACACCTGTGCTTTTCATACTGCAAGTCACAATGTCCTCTGTGAAAAGGGGACGGTAATTACCAACTGCAACAGTGACGATGGTATTCTCTTCACCTTGTGAGTCCTGGTGTGTATTTGTATGTGTGTGTTTGTGAGAATTAGAACATGTGTGTGTCACCAGGGGAAACTGTGGTTACGCTTACTGCACTTACAATCACAGAACTGTTCGGAGAACTTTGCAAGGTGCTGACAGATCTGCGGAGAGATTCTGTCAAGGTAATAACATTAGTCATGAAATTGTACAGGTGTGCAGTTGGGTGAAAATACAAAGCCTGAGTGAGAGATTGGGTGTGGTCATAGTCATTTCTCATGAGAATATGTAGTAATAGCTACTGTGTAGGCTACTACTCACAGCTTGTGGGATCACATCACAAGGTGGTTTTTAGTGTCTTTTTAGATATGACCAATAATTTCTTAACACAAGTAGCTTGAGGGATCAATTAATGTGCAACAGAAGCAATCGCGTGCTAAGTCAAAGTTATGGTAGTGTGGCAAAGAAGCTTGTCTTTTACAATGTATGTTTTAAATTACTGTAGTCTTAAAGTCATTTCTTTTATGTCTTCCTTTCTAGTGATGTTTTTGCAGGTTGGGTTGCTGTTGCCGCCAGTTTGACAGAAAGGGATTATGATCATACACTCAGCCCTGCAGGCAACTAAACCTCTATTAGTCCGACTGTGACTCCAGAAGGCACCCATCAGAGATAATGGACCCAAACTCCACCAACGAGAGGACAGAGACCACCTGGACCAGCGTACCCGAGGCTCCTTCACTTTAGATGCTACCAACCTCTCTTTTCACAATGTCGTCACATGGCTTGGATTGAGCAGCTACCCGCGAACTTGCTGACAAATGTTTGCTGAAACAGTTCAGCCGAAGGAGCTTTGAAAAGACAACTCGAGCAGCCTTGGCTGTTGACTGTGAGCAGTTCGTGTGTCTGAGGTTGGGTCTGTAATCATGGGGAAGGAACAGGATCTGCTTGTGGCAGTGAAGAGTGGAGATCTTCTGCTGGCCCACAAACTTCTCTCCAAAGTCAAGTGCAACAAAAACAGTGAGTACGGAGCTAAAAAAGGCTGTGTGATGCATGGTTTTGTGCTTTTAGGGAGCTTGTGTTTTTTCTGTGCTCTGTAATTGTTTCCATTATCAAACAGAACTTAGATAGCAGAGGCAGAGCTGTTATTGCGGGTGATGTTGTTGCTACTTCTAATCCAAGTACAGTTTCCTTGCGATAACCACAGGATCAGGTTCAGCAGCCACAAAACACAGTCCCCTCCAGCAGTCAGGCTGGGCACAATTTGAAAGTAAGTGGATTCAAAGTGCGGCACAACACAAGCTAATCTCCTAAATGCAGATCCCTGCAGCCCATGCGTCTTGATGTGTGGGTCGCACGAGGCTTTCTTCTCTCAGGGTTCCTTATCTGTGTAGATTTCAAGTCAGGCGACAAGCGAGCTTGCTTTACAGTAACATCGCTGTAAATGACAGGGTTCTCCCTTATCCAAGCCTGGGGAAAGTTAAGGCCAAGCAGGTTGTGAAGCTGAAGCCTCTCTTTGTGGCGTTATCTGTTCTGGGCTTTCATCAGCACTGCTGGCTGCTCAGTGACAAGCTCTGGGAACAAAGCTGTGGCTGTCAGGAAAAAGCCTGTTACACACTTTAGACACTACACAGGCAGCAAGTGCTGCCTGGCAGAGAATCTTATACTATAAAAGTGATATTGTCTGTCTTTGTACTGCTGTGTACTTATGTTTTTGAAAAGCTGATGACTACCAAACTTGCTGAAAGTGTTAAAAGTGAATGATTAATGATCTGTGCACTTTTATAAACACCACATAAGTGACATATATAAGTAGAGTATAAGTGGAATACTTTATGTCTTCCTCATATTTCAAGCACCTGATACACCAAAGGCATTGGACAAAGAAGTTGCCAAAATTTGCGCTAAACAGCGTCGACTTGACAAAAGGACGTAGTCACTCCTATGTGCACGCAAGCTGCTTTCAACACTGCTGATCCTTGAGGACCCTCGCAGGATGTAGTCAACGGTGTAGTCATTTGTCACTCCAGCCACAGCCTGCAGCGTCTGACAGCAACACAGCAGATGCTGCGGCTGGCAGCGAGGGCTCTGCAGATGACCTCCACTCTCTCCCATTTACAGAGCGGCTCTGTCAATAAGGGCTGATGGATTGGTTGGTAGTGACCTGCTTTGAAAGGTTTTTAAAACCAACAGTCCCAAGAACAGGGTTGTCCAATGTACTGCCGGCAGATCATTCATTCAAATTGCTCGAGTTGTATTAACTTAAAAACACTATTAAATATACATTTATTACACAGTTTCCGTAGCAATGTATTCATGGCGAACCAAACTGTGTCGTATTATTCATACAGTGCTACGTCATTGACAGTTGGGATGCATTTGGAAAAATATAAACATCCACCACGACTGGACGACATGGTAACTACAGAACAATGAGTCAACTAATGAGGCCATATATAGATGCAGTAGTGCTTTGAGCTAAATACTCGTGTCAGCATGCAAACACATTCACTATGAGAATATTAAGGTGCTCACATTTAGAGGGTAGTGTTTAACATGTTTAGCATCTTCGCGTAGAGTTTAAGCGTGCTAGCATTTGTGAATTAGCGCTAAAAATTAAATAGAGCTGAGGCCAATGTCATTATTTTTACAGGTGTGTGGCTATAAATCAACAGATTGCATGAAGTGAAAGTTAAATCTGCTTTGATGCCATGTTTGTGTGCTGGGCCCTGGATTTAATACAGTCTAGCCCTGAATGGTCAGTTGGTCTGTTGTTCTGTTTGTCAGACCATCTGTCCATTCCACAGTCTGTGCCTGAGCAAGATAATTGCACAAAGCTCCTGCTGAGATACCGAAACATTTACAGTAACTAGTTGCAGTTCATAGTGGGTGCAGCTCGTGTAGCAACGTGCCAGGAGGTGCTTGTGTGTTTGTTTTTAGTGACCCAATAAGTTTTCCTTTCAGTTCAAAGTATCCACTTGTTTAAAACTTTGGTTCAAGACAAAGTTGTTGTCATGGAAACAGCTGCATGTTCATCAGATTTACTGTGGATAATGATTCTCACCAGATGATGAATTTTGGTGCATTTGGTGATCCCATGACTTTCCTCCAACCAAACCATCAGGCCAAAGTTTCCAACTGTACCATAAAATCTGAAGATTAGGAAATTAACTGGATACTTTCTTTAATTAACTTTACTAAAGCACATTATTCTCATTAACCATTTGAGCCTCTTGGGCCTGGGCTGGGTGTATCTAGAGAAGGGAGGCACCTGTGCATGGAGTGGCAGGAGAACACAAACCATTAGTAGAGGGTACATGTTGTCAGCAGAAAGGGAATTCAGCCTGTCTTTGTTCACTCATGTAATAGTATTTTTTGACTCTTTACAAATGTAATGAATGTTACAGGTTCTTCTTCTACCACTTTACAACTGAATCAGTGTCTTTCTAGTGTTTTCAGTCTCTGTCACTGTTCCCTGTCGTGCTGCAGTAAATTGCAAAGATCTAGTGCTGAAACGATTGCTTATACGAGTGCAAATAGCAGACACTGCCTTTTGCTCTCATAACGTCAATGCAGTCTAACACAAACAAACCATTGCTTTTTAATCCATAATCTGCACATTATCTAATCTTCGCAATTCTAGAATCGAGGTGGTTAAGCACCTTTTTAATTCCTGAGATTGGTTCCTGGGGCTCATTTGTTCTGAGCACTAATTGATCAAAAACAGCTAATTGTATTTGTTTAAATAGGGAATAAGTCTAATACTGTGGACCCCCATAGCTTAGCTTAGTTAAAGTCATAAGCAGCATCTATCTTTCTGTGATTCTGAAGGAGATTAATGGAGGGCTTTAACATGCTTTTTATTGGACGCAGACTGCT
This sequence comes from Datnioides undecimradiatus, assembly GCA_008933995.1. Classification (NCBI taxonomy): domain Eukaryota; kingdom Metazoa; phylum Chordata; class Actinopteri; order Lobotiformes; family Datnioididae; genus Datnioides; species Datnioides undecimradiatus. The sequence continues at coordinate 2,342,019 of WARS01000066.1, read as the reverse complement.
GCATCAGGTGTTAATGTGTTTTCAGTGTAGCTTAATTGCCCCCGTGAGCTATGTGTTACAGCAACTACTGCTGCTGCTGCTGCAACTGTTGTCTGTGCTGGTTAAAAGGCTGGGAACTGCTGGCTGCCAGACTACAATAACTATCTTCCTGGTGTTAAAATACCAGCGTGCACCTGTCCCAGTCCCCTCATCCCATATCCTTCCATCATGTCTGCCCCTCCATATCCCTCCTTCTACTGCCCCTCACAGTTTGAAATCCTCTGGTTTAGTGGACTAAAATGCTGCTTTGGACATCACATGGCCACCAAAAGGGTGAACATATTAAAGTATTAGTCTTTCCTAAAGACAAATGTCACAATATTATGAGCATCAGCCTTTAAATTCCACATTAGCACAGCAGTAGCTCCTCTGATGCTGGGTGAAGGGACCTGATGGTAAAACTGTCTGAGAGGTGGCACAGGAAACTTGCGGTGTGTCCCGAGGGGATTAGCTGTGGCACAGCGGCCGGCTGATGGACAGGGAGCTGAGATAGGAGGTTTCTTCTCCAATCAGCCATCTGCTGACATCAGGTTGGGTGCTCAGTCAATTTAAGTGGACTTACCACAGCTGCCCTGTTTTTGCTTTGCTGTTGCAAGCTGACGAATCAGGTGGGCTCACGGTTCTAAAGAGGTCTCTGCAGCCTGCAGCCTCTGCTTTGTGTTGCATTCAGAGTGACAGCTTGACTTGTCATCTTGCCCAAGTGGCCCACTCTCAGAGTGGACTGAAGTGGGTGTTGCTTGCCCCTCCCTAAAAGGGGACCATTAGAGACTGGAGGTTCTTCAAAGGCCTTCATGATTACAATGTCTTTTGTTGCAGCATGCTTGCTTTCATCTTGACCCGCAGCCCAAACCTCTTTTCTGTCATGGTAAATACAAGGCCTTTATTCAATTCTCAATGGACAGATGGACAAACAGCCAAGACACAAAGGCAAAAGATCATATTTGAACATCTATTGTGTGAGCCATTTGATCTATACATAACATACTGATGAGTCAGACTGTCACAAGTCTTGGGCACCTTTTCACCAAACAGGTAACAGCAGTACGCCACGTCTTCTAAGTCTGCAGGCTGACTCATAAAGTACTTGTGATTAGCACATCATAATCAGATCACTGCTACGACATTATCAGCTGAGTCCTCGCTGAATGCAGGTGAATAATCTGTCATAAGGATGTGTTAGATATTGAACACCACCATAATCAACCACCCGAGGCACAGTGGGTTGCAAACCCTTGGATCAAATAAATTAAACACAATTAGGAGGCCGACAAATATTAAGAATGTAAGCTATAGTAATAATAAAATACGGTTTTACCTGTTTTTAAGCAGTCATTCTCCAATATCTGGAATGTGATATCATATAGTCCTGACCCTCATAATAAATGTTTTGCTTTCTTATAGGTGTGAGCAGAATTGAGGCACCTAAGACTCACCCAGGAGAAGTGGGGATAACGACATTAGTTTTGCAAGCATCTGGTCGTAAGCCAAAGTGTTGACAAAGTAAAACTTTGACCTGATGATTGATTAAGTTGAAAAGTCAGTAGATGACCAAAGTTAATATGATGCATCCTCTGTGGAGCACAGTGGTGAACCAACCAGCCAACATACACATTACTTGCTTTATCTAACCAGAAGTTAAAAAAACAAAAGATATTCAGTAAACAGTGATCAAACAGAAAAGTAGTAATTCCTCACTTTGGAGAAGCAGAGACTGAAAACAGCTTCAGCCATGGTTATCTGCCAATCAAGTATTAGAGCTATGGTTAAGCGTGAGTGTAACATGTGCATGGAGATTTGCTAGGATCATTTTCTGTTCTGAGGCTTCTTGCTTCCCCTCTAAAGAAAAGCCCTGAATCCTTGCATAAGCGTCAACACCAGCGACACTCATTGTTGTAACTGGGGGTTCCCATTGGGAACATGCTTGAGAATTCTGGTCACACTTCTGAAACAGAACTTCACAACAGTGGAGGGACTGCTGGTGTTTTCTTCCTGATTGATCATTAATGGCCTTTTTACAATAAGTTATACTTCATATGTTTCGTGGGAAAACTTGGCCTGTTCATTGTACGCATTTATTCTCTAGTCATGTCTTTATTTCACAAATTTGTCCCCTTAATGTTGGGTCTAATTTTCAGTTCTCATTCATCATTGAATTACGATGTTTTAAGTAATTAAATGATGAATGAGATCATCATTTCATCAGCCGTGTGAAAACATCACATTTGTTTCAGAGGTTTAATAATGTTGTTTTCAGTCAAAGACTAGGGGACCAACATAGTGAAGCAATTAGCAGCTAAACAGCCAGATACTCCCTTATAAGTTGGCAGAGACCAAAAACAGAGCTAAAAGAGTGAAAAATCGCCAAACCCAAATAATCAGATAAAACCTATTGAAGGTTTAAATCTGCATTTAAAGGAAAAGTGGAACATTTTGGGGAATATACTTCAAAAGTTGCATAAGAAGATCAGCGTCATCCTCATGATAACCTAAGCATGGAGCCATCATACACACTCAGCTCTATATGTAACACACATATATAAGATCGATGTTGATCTTCTCATGTCACCTTTGTCAAGAATCTATTTAACAAAATGTTGATCTGTGTTTTTCCCTTTGTATCATTCATCTATTGTGTCTTCTCCTGAACAACCCCAACCTCCACCTCCTATCGTTTATCTTGGCTTCCTCCTTCCTTTATCCCTGTACCTTGAATTAGGGATGACCCATCTGCCCTGGTGTCAGATTAGAACTCTATCAGACCTAAGAGTGTGTAAGAAAAGGTGTGTTTGTGCATTTCTGTATAAGCGTGTGTGCTTGTGTGGATTACACTGGTTGTCTCCATGCATCTATACATTGTATGCCAAAACGTATAGTCGATTTTAGTTCAAGTCTTCATTTTTGTCTTGTCTCATCTTTCAGTCTGTAGCAGCAGGGTGTTGTAGTTAGCCCATTAGCTAACCAGCTAACTGGGCTAATCAGCCTTCTACTTTATTAGCCAGACAATTGGGTAGAAGCCAAGTGGTGTGTGAACAGCTTTCGAGTTCACCTACTCCTGGACTCTCAGATACACACATACACACACACACACACACACACACACACACGTATTAATCCTGACCCCTTTCCTCCCCAGACAGATGGGGTAGTCTGTCTAGGATTGCTGAGGAATTTACCAAAGGAATTAAGTAGTGTGCATGCGTGTCTATGTGTCTGTGTCTGCAGGCGTTTGTTCCTGTGTACAGTTGCAATAGACAGCTTCATTTATCTAGCATAACCAGCCTTTTATTACTTGCTTTAGGCTGCACATTGTTGGGTCTGGCACTCATCCTCATCGGTGTCCATTCTCTTCTTCTGTTACTAAAAAACAAGCCGTCATTCAGGCAGGTGCATGAATGCAGAATTCAGAGTGTGAGGCATGGTGTCACTGGTTTCTGCCCTGCCTCTACATGCCCTGCGATGCTGTTACTGTGTTCATATGTTTGGATTTGATTCTGTGATAAGACGAGCAGAGCAACATAAAAACATAGCTGCTGGTGGAAGCACCCTGAGTTTGTGGATGTGTTTTTGCGCCTGCACAGACAATAATGTAATTGTCTGACAAAGAGGTCTTGCTGTGTGCGTATTTCTCTCCTCTATGTCTAAAGGACATGGCTCCCGAATGGGAATGGGGCTGTATTAGTGTCTGTTAGCAGTAATGAGAATCAGCAGAAGAGGTTGCTGTGTTGGCTTTGATCTTTTATGCTCCTTTTGTTTTCTTTTTTTATACCTTAATTTCATCCCCTGGTTCCTCTCGTCTCTTAGCTCGAATTGGAAGCAAATAGAAAACGCTGTCTGTGGTGACTGCTTATATCTCCCGGCTTTGTAACCGTTTGATAAGCCACTGCGCCTCAGAATAAGACACTTTTTCTTGTAATGAGAAGTGTCTGGGTAACGTGTGAGCAATCTGAGTCTATGTTATGTGCTGCAAACTTGTGAAGACATGGGATCAGAGATTGCTTCTATAATTCATCCAGGATTTCAGTGCACCTTTTCAGGGGTGCAACTCCTAGCACAAAGTTTGAGGGATGTGGGGAAATGGCATCAGTTGATGGGGGTTGTTTTGCATCGAAGAGCCTATAGCTAGCCAAGCTATTACTGGTCCACACTTACTAGCACAATATCCATATTATGTTGGGGCAAAAGCATATTGATCCTTACCTCATAGGCTAAATGAGAATAGTAATGACTTTTCCATCCATGTAGAAATGTGTGACCTCATGCTGGTGTTTTGCACAAGTCCAGCAAGTTAACTAACTAGCTGGAGGGGGTCACTCAACAAAGTAGCATTTGTGAAATTGACTTTGTTTGGTTTTTTTTTGACCTCAGCCGATTAATCAGCGCTCAAGGCCTCAAGGCTTGGAGCATGGAGTTGGTATAAACCCTCAGGACCTGACCAGAACCAGGTCAAAACTCTTCACATTCTAGTTCAGTGTGGTTCCAAGTCTAGTCCAATGAGAGCCTGACTTCATTATAGAGATTGCAATAGAAGCATTAGCCACATGGCCAGTGGTTAGATTGGGAAAGCTATGTGGAAACGGTATTAAAGATAAACTGAAAGTAGCAAACTCCTGCGCTCAGCAGACACTGTAGACAACTCAACAGCATCAGGCGTAAACGGTGATGAGCCAGCATAAGCTGTGCAACAAGTATGTATGAGTTTTTCACTTCTAGACAGGCAAACTCTACATGAACCTGTGTCACATTTCCTCACATTACCCCAGCCCTCTGCAGTAATAGCCTTGGTTTTGGGTTTTGGTTTGGGTCTGTCATTACACAACTGCCTTGCTACTAACGGTACAGTAAAGAAAGAAAAGCAAAGGGAACATTTCATTGGAATAGAGTGGTTGAGCATGAACTGTCGTAAAAGTAAATAAGAGTTAAGTTTCCTTTTGTGTTTAGAACCGTCCAGACAAAAAAATATATTGATTGAGGCAATGTTGAGGAAATTTAAATTCTAGGTCTAGACACCACTGTGCATACTTCCTTGGTGCTTCTTCTGTTTGTGTTCTTGGTGTAGCTTGTACTGTGCATGAACACTAAGATGAAGTTGTGCACCAAAAATGAGCAGTCTGCTCTCTGAGTAAGTTTTATAAATAATATCCTGATCCCTCATCAGCCTCCCACCAGGAAATTCCACCCAGGACCCTGACTTGTTTATAGATGACATTCCATTTTTAATTTCTTGAGATATTATCATATTTATCTTATCTGATAAGTTGCCTACTTTAGCCAGCATTTCAACTAACAAACGTCTTCCTGTATTATTTATTTTAAAGGTCACGTGGTTTCAGAGATTCTTCCACCTCACTGTGACTGCCCTTGTGCTAACAAGTGCTCCAACGTAATGTCCAACCCTAGATGCATAGTAAATACTAATGACCAACACATTTGTTTTCCACCAAGGTCAATATTTTGAGGCAGTAACGTGGTCCAACCCAGAGTCTAATGTCTACTAGCTGTAGGAAAAGTGCATGGAAATAAAGGAGGGGCTCTGCATTGAGTCAGCTAAATAGAGTAAACAGATGATTTGAATGGTATGTAAAGTGTTCTGCCCCCAAGGTGCAGGGCTGAGACATGTTATGCAATGGCAAACCTGCAGGTGTGTTTATGCCTGTTCTAATCTCCTGTTGTTTAGGAGGAAGTAAACAGATGTGGCTATGCAGGCTCACGTGCACAAGCTAATGATAATGCACGATGCAACACAACACTACAGATCATCTGTTTCATTTCCACACTGGCTCATTGTCAGCGAATATTGAATGTGTTTGACCTAGTTGCCAGCGGCACCACAGGAGATTACTCTCTACATTTTTAACAATGGAGCAAATTTACTGGATAATACAGCCTGGAGCTGTTTTGATGTCAGGGGTTTTTCTCAAGACCCAGTTCCAGAGTTTATTCGGATGGCAGACTATGCAGTGATGGAGCAATTGATGAAGAATTGATGAAGCTAATGTGTGTCACTTTGCAAATATGGTGTACGTGAATGCCCTTGGGTACGTGGTGTGCACTGTTTATACTGTGCTTTCGCTCCTCTGTAGTTTTCAAAGCTCCAGCTGCATCAACAGTACACGCGCACAGCCTACGCTTCTCTTTCTGTTCAGCTGAACACATTGTCATAAATACACGCATGCACACAAGCAAGCAAACCAGTTCTGTTTCCATTCACAGTCTACATACAACACATAGTCGTATTCTTCCTGGACAACCGGTGGTAAAACAAAAGGTGTTCAGTTGCAGGTAGAACTCTGGCAGGTAAACCCACTTGGCTGCTGCTCACTCACCTATTTGAAGACTGGTGCTGATGTTGCTTTAGGGCTTGTTTGTCTCTGCAAGCAGTTGTACAGGCTCCACTCTCCATTCACCCAGCAGCATTAGCATGCACCACGTATCAGGCAGCGGGTCTGTGACTGTGCGGGATTACAGCTGATCACACCTGGCAATCAGATGGCTTTCCTAAGCACGTTTGACAGACAGTGACATTTCAGTAAAATTCCAATTTCGACTTCAACCTGATAAAGGACATCGTTAAACAATGTTTCATAATAGCTTTTACAACTTTTCAAAGAGATATCAGGAAGATCAGGAACAGGGACAGCTACACGTGATATTTCAACACTGACACAGCTCCACCATCATCCTTTCAACATCAAAATATTTATTTCTCTCATACAGAGCTGGATTTTTTCCCAAGCACCCACAGGACCATATTGTTGAATTGAATCTAGGATGTCTGGTCTCAGTGCAACACAAGACCGCATCTCCACCAAAATACCGACGAGCATTGTGCTCCCTCATTCAAATGACATCACACCTGTTTTCAACCTGCCACCCATTGTTGCACCATTCACTTTAGAGAGAATATCAGGGTTGGTGTCCATTGTGATTCTGATACTGTTGCCGCCGGTAACCCCTAATTAGCTCCTTATTGTTTTATATATAAAGGCTTGAAAATCAGCTGAAACCAAAAGAACCATTGTGACAGTTAGGCCTAGGCCCAACCAGGAATTAAAGTGAATATTTCCTGTCGTTTACACATTTGACTTTCTGTGAGTTCAGTTATTTGCCAGAAGTCACACCGCTTTGAATCTGGAGTGACTCCTCTCTCTTTTTATTGTGAAAGCTGTGGCAGCAGAGGTTCAAGCTGACACAGACTCTCTTTCTTTCTCTCAGTCCTCACTCCAGAGAGCTGGATGATGACTCCCACTCGGTGAGACTTAACATCCCGGCTTAATCACATTGTTTTACGGTCCTCACACAAACACTCACACACAGGGTTCATCACCAGCCAAGGATACAGGCTTTGCCGAAGCCAAGCTGGAGACACTGTCAGCTGTAATTGTACAGTTAATTCAAGGTTATAAACCCATACTTCTTTTCTATTTTCCTACATTTCCAGGTCACATTAAACACGTGTTGTTGTAGACCTGGTTGTAATAAACAAGCACAGTGCGTTGCATCCAGAAACAAGTACATACCTAATCATGTTTTTGGAACCTTATTAGGAATTCTGCGGGACAGCTGGAGTAAAGCCAAGACTGGGCTGCTTTGCCTCAGTGGTTTGGTTTAAGGGACTGTGTTTACCCTCTCAGTAATCAGTGCAGTTAGATGGATGTGTTCCTCAGATAAGCGTTTCCCTTGATGAGGTCCTTACCTGACCACAACCATGTATCGCCAGAGACAGACGATGACCTTAAATTACCCCCTTCTCCTGCTCCCCTGTATTTTGGTTTTGCCCCAGGCTACTGTGGCTGCACTGTTTGTATGCAAGCTACCTTCAGATAGTCATAGTGTGGGGGCTCATCCAACCCACAACTGCTGAATCAAGTGTCCTTTTCTGCTTTTGTTAGCTAGCAGCCGGTATGGGTGGAAGTGGGTTTGAATCCCCTGTGGGATACCTCCAAGAAATATCTTCCAGATCTAGAGAGAATTTGGTGTTTTCTCTTTTTTACCCTTTTTGGTTTTTCAGTCTTTTTGACAAACGTGGAAATAGGGATTTTAATATTCAGGCTTGCATAGTCCAAGGTGACATATGGCAGCAAAAAGCAACAAAAACTGCTGTAAGACAAGCCAGCTCATATAGTATAGCTCAGATAGTAAAAGAAAAGGGAAGATGACAGATAGCTGAGAAACTATCAACTAGATCTGCCCTCAGTACAACATCACAAGCATTTTGTACCAAGCAACATAAAACATACCCTAGACAAGGCCTTTATGTTATGAAACGTTGATTATATCGGCCCAAAGTCAGAAAGAGTTGTGTTGCTGCACAGGAGAAAAGGTCCCACGTTCAATAACTGAAACAGCTTTGTGTCCAAAAGAAGTCAGCTCTATGTAGCATTTTAGTGCCTTTCAGTTTGTTGTTTTGGTTTTATGACCCATGACTTCATTATCATGGTGGCTGGAAAGATTTTCCCCACTGCAAACTGCTCACACTGTAGCTACTGGCGGTGACCACAGTTTACTATCTAGCAGATGAAGAGCCAGATATCCTTTTATTAGAATTTTGACTTGGGCTTGGTTACGAGGAAGAGAGCCAGACCCAAATGCAGGCAGGGACAAGGAGCAAAAGATTTTTTAACAATTTATTTAAGAACTTAGGCTTACGGATGGTCAAGGCAGGCAGGGTCAAAATCCAGGTAATCAGTCCAGACATGACATGGTACTCAGTAATCCCCCCAAAAAAAGCCAAAGATCCAAAAAGAAACAGAAATCCAAAATCTCAAAGAACAAGGACACTAACATAGCAAATGAACCAACACAGAACAAAGGCAATGACACAACTTAAATAGACACAGATGAAACCAATGAATTAATCAAGGACAGGAAACAAGTACACGAAAACATGCAAGAGAAAAACTTTTCAAAATAAATCAGGAAATAACAAAACAAGAAAAACTCAACTCAAAACCATGACAAATTTGTCACAAGCACAATTCATAATCTACGATAATGTTTTTCTCTGACTGTTAGAAGTGTTAACCAAGCCAAGAAGTGCACTGGGCTTTGACATAATGGTCATACAGTTCGATTCCAACTTCCTGTGATGCACACTGGCCCAAAGGCTTTCCCCTGAGAAAGAAGAAGCAGTAAAATACATTTTTGAGCAAATTTGATCCATGTGGTCCAAATAACTTTTGGAAAGTCCATCACCAGCTAGCACCAAGTTTTTGGGGGGCAAAACTGGATGTTAGCTAAAGCCCTTGGTGCTTGGGGGCTTGGGGCGAACACCCGATGTAGCAAAACCAGTACCCTGTTGTTAACACGAATGTAGCTATATCAACTTAGAATTTATGCCAAACATGAAATTTTCATCTCAAGGTTCTGTATCAGGTTATGTAATCATATAGTCAAAGAGTGTGACTCTGATCAGTCATAGCATGCCATCTCTTGCAAACAGTGTGATGCATCTTGATGATTCACATTGGCGAACAAAGGTGCCAAGGATCAACCTCATACAATGAAAGTATGTAAACATGGATAAATCACAACTTCATGAATGAAAGTGAACCTGCTGGAACTATTCGTTGTCCAAGCAGCTGACGAACGGCAAACAGTTCTGACATGCTGGGGTGCTGTTGGGTTTCCCAGGTGAATTGTACCAGTCGTGTTCCTCTGTGACAAAACCCTGTGGGATAAAAGGACCCACTGTCCATCTGATGCTCACTGTGGTTCCTAATGACCCACTCTTGTTGAGCCATCATTGGGCTGATATTGTTTGTCTGATCCCAGAGTTATTAGAGTAATAGAGTATCAAAATCCTTGAATTTGCCGCAATTATCTCTTGGCAGCATGTAAAATTACCTTGTGTGCCTTTGCAGATTAATTCCAATTTGTCCTCTTATTTATATGCATTTGCCTTCCTGTTTCTTACATTCATAAACCGTGATCAAAGCCATGTAAAAACGGGTTTTGCAGCCGTGCAGACCAAAGCAACACCTCTGCCAGCTGCAGTCTCGTTGAAGGAGACGAACACAAGCAAACAAGCTTTTTTGTCGTGTCTCATTTTTTATTTTCAGCTTCCTGCTTTTCCTTCTCTGTGATCTCACTCTGAAGAGGTTAAGAGCGATTTGCACATGCGTCTGTTCTTGCACTGTTCCTGCAGTGTTTTAAAAGGTCCTTTGCATATTTTCTTGTTTACGCACCTGTAACATTCCCCTCTTCTCCTCCTCTTTCTCTCTTTATTTCCCTCTCCTCTTCCTTCACTCTTCAACTCCATTCTCCACATCAAAGCACCGAGATGCCTTTCTTCTGTCCAGGATGCTTCGGTTCTAATGAGAAGGGTGCAGAGGGAGCATAACAACAGTAGTTCAGAGCGCTACTCGTGCATCTGATAAGGTTATCAAAACACAGCATCACATGGTTTCTTCGCTTTGTTTGTTGTAGCCATCGAAAACAATAGAAGACTTCCACGCTGACAGCTCTCCGGCTCTTAGCATTCAGTAATTTTGGTTTCTGTGGACATCAGCCCTCAGCAGGCAGCAAAGCCTGCAATTTCCCCGTCTCTGCAAGAAAGCACAACGCTCGAGATTTACTACACATCTGTTTGCACCAACTCTGAGGGGTGAGGGGTGGAAGCACAGACACACACACTCGGGGAGTCAACATGCTGGTAATTTAATTGATCTTGTTGTCAGAAGGAGCCCCCTACTACTATTGTGCCAAGATGGAAGGAGGCAGGGGACAAAACAGAAGGGAGAAAAGGGAGTTGGCAGTTTTGTAGTTACATAGTCAGAGCGACGGCAGGCGAGTAGGATAGCATGGTGGGCGAGCTATGTGAGGAATGCCGGCTCAAGTTGTAACTAGAACTCCTGAAAGGCCCTGTTCTTTCCATACCGCTGGGACAGTTTAGGCCCTGTCCTGGCAAGCAGCCCGACGCACAGCCCCTCTATCTGCCTTATTATCAATGTGCCTTTTTGTGCCTTCAGGCTCTTGTTTTCATGCGTGTGCGTCTTCAGCGGCAACGGCTCATCTATAGGCCAACGCTGAATGTTCACAGCAGTCCAGCTAAATGATGATTGTTCTACCCAATTCATGCACATTCATATTGCCATTTGGTGGAGAATTTCCTCCGAAGCCCCCTGCAGGGTAATGAATGTGTGCATATCTGACACAGAAGCCTCCACTAGGAACTGATCTCCTCACCATGAAAGTGAGAATGTCTCCTTTATCCGCTAAGCTCTAGCTGAAACGGTAGACAACCTATGTGAAGTTCCCTTAATATTACTGCATCTAAATAAAATCTACACATTTTAGGATAGTCCTGGATAAAAATGGATTTCACAAATTGGCCCCATTACAGGACATGCATTCAGGCACAATATTAATCAAAGTTGTCTTCGTGCTTTTATCAAGGTTTTGGTGCTTTTCTTAAACACAGCAAACACAGCTACGCTGGAAATCAGACTGTTTTTCCTGTAACGACTTTGCTGAGCTGATAAATGACATCATAAAGCAGAGAGAAAGACAGAATTGAATATTTAATCCATACTCCAGTGGGAACCCATTTATATGCTATGAATTCACAAATTGCTTTATATTCTCTCACTCGTCTTGTGTTTTTTATAGAATATTTATTTATTCTGGTACTTTCTACAGCTTTTTCACAGCAAGTGTTTTCAGCCTCAACTGCTGCTATTAAGCATTCTGCTTTGATGATGTAACAACGTTTGTTGTTTTATTCCTACATTTATACTCAAAAAAGAGTTTATTACAAATTGGGTCTTATTTTGATGCCATCATATGCCATCATACTTTGGAGAGTAATTGCTATACCAAGCGAATATCTCACATCTTGGTTATAGCAACATCACTAAAAATCGGTCAGTCGTGATGATTACCTGAAATGTCTGATAGTTTACTCTTCCTGGTGAACTCTGACCACAGTGCTTATCTTGCTCTGTCATTGCGGACGTCTGAAGCGCACTCACTTTCATTTTCACTACAAAATAAAGTGCTAAAGTGGTTCAGACAAACTGGCTTAAGCACCGGCTTCATTGCACCTACAAAGCGCTGTGTTTCTAACAACATGGAGCACGGCTCCACTCTGCTCAAGCTGTCACAGTGAACTATGACAGCGTGACAGCGAGCCAGCACGAACAATCCCAGGACACTGAAACTGAAGCAGCTGCATCAAATTCAGCCACCACTCCTTTTTTTTTATATATTTACGCCTTCCCCACTGCAACATGTCAACATGCCTTAATTGTAAACAACCTTTGGTGTGAGTGCATGTGTTTGTTGCAGCATTGTGCAAAGACCTCAGCTATTACAAGTTTCCAGTGGTTTAATAGCTGATAGAAAGAATGGTCAGGTTATAATGAACAGAGATTGTTCTTTAACATAATGAAAGTCTTCACAGTCATATTCGGTCATAATTGATCTGCATCCTATTCTATATTAACGTTTGCTCTCACCCCCCCACTCCACAGTCATTTAATATCCCTTAGTCATGATTAATGATGGCTTTTGTAAAAGCTTAGGATGCTAACTAGCTTTCAGGACGTGTCATCAGACCGCGTCTATAGGCAAAAGCATTTACACAAGTTCCAGACAGCCACATCTGAAGGTGGAGCAAAAAGCTGCACCAGATACCACACAGAAACCGTGCTCAAAGAGGCGAGTGTATGGCTGCTGTCACTTGTACATATAGAAAGCGATGGATGCGATGGAGCATTACAGTCACACCTACACAGCTCTGCTGAAATGCCAGGTGAAGTGGGAAGGCATGCCGGATTGAGGAATTTGGAAAGTTGCAATTCATATGTCAGGAGCTTCTGGGAAGGAGCGTGTTCACCGCAGCCACGTGGTTGTGAAAGCTTTCTGTTGCTTTAGCAATCGATTAATTGACCATCACTCATCTCAAATGGTGCAATCAAAGAGAGTTGCCACTTTAACTCAACATCTTACTAACCAGTTTCTTTCTCCACACACACACACACACACACACACACACACACACACACATGCATGTGATTTTCCACACCTAGGTGGGAGAAAACAGTGAGGCAGATTGACTGCCATGAATGCTTCTGTATTCAGAGACCTTGGCAGTCTGGTTCCTGTGTGGGTCTCAGTGAACAGTGGGCCTTTTACAGTAGATCTCCGCTGTAGGATGTCCACAGATATTTAGCTGCATGAGGAGAGATTCCAGACCCCCATCAGAGGGAACGGCTGAGACGGAGACGGATGCATGATATTTTGAAGTCAGGAAGTTTGATATTCTTTAGAATGAGGCTTTAAAGGTTGAGTAGAACATTGGGATGCTGGCCAGATTTGGTTGGAGCCAGAAGATACTTGAACGAGATGTTTGCATGTGGAAGAGGGAGTTAGTGTTGTCACAATAAAGGTTTAGATAAGACATGCTACAGCTATGCCTCCACTGAAAAGCTTGGACAGCTGTGTCTGTCTCTTCAGGCTCCTATGGAAAGTGCTTCCATTATGTAACTGCCGGCAGTAAACATGTTGGAAACTCAACTGGAGACGTAGCGGATGGTGTAAGAGTATTTTTAAATCAATAGAAAGAGAATAGACGAGGAGACGAAAGTATGTTCTGTCTTGGAGTGCAGAGTGCGTGAGTAAGACATGGGACAAGTAGCAGTCTGTCTGTTTCAAGGTGAGTGGAAAGAAAAGCCTGTCCAGTCTTGCCAACCGACGTGCTATCTTTGCCACTGTGGAAAGACAAGTGCTTGTTATATATGTTTGTTTAATCCCCACATGAATGTGTTTTATGGTTGTCGCTTTCAATCCTGAAAGAGCTGTGATAAGATAGCGGAGGTAAGTGAGGTGGAATGGCACATTTGTGCGAGGTGGAGTCATTTGTTTATGAATCACTTGGCCGCCACGAGGGTGTCAGACGCGCCGAGAGAGGGAAGGGTGAGGCAGCGGGAGGTGAGGAAAGCTTCCCATCCTGTCGGGGCTGTCAGGTTGTTTGAAGGAAGGAGCGATGATGGGAAGAAGCACAGGGAAAAAAAACCCATTGTGAAAACACACACAGGGTCCCGCAGGGATGGAGGGATTCCTGTGGAGGGTGCTGATGAAAAGAAGGATATGTCACCAAATACTAATGGTCTCTTTCCATCCTCTCCCATCTCTGTCTCCTTCCAGAGCTGCTGGGCTCCACCAAGAGACTCAACATCAACTACCAAGACTCAGACGGGTAAGAGAGAGGAGTGTGTGTGTGTGTGTGTGTGTCAGCCTCTGAAATAAGCATGAAGCGGAGTGAATAAGAATGCAGTGGAAGAGTCACTGTGTGGTGATTGACAGATGCCCTACCTGTGGATGTCTCCTCTTCTTTGTCTTTAGTCCTCGCGGTGTGACTCACAACCAAGTCACCAGAGTACTCCAGAAGCCGGGCTCGTCAACCGCTGATGATTCATGTCAAAGAAACCGAGATTAAGCAGCTGGCGTTGTTTTTGTGTTGCGGCGCGAAGCTGGTTAATCCTGGCGTTAAGTGCGATGAGGGAAAAGACCAGAATCTCATGTACTTGCATCACCCTGCTTGGCTCCTTGCACACTTGCATAAGAAACACAGGGGATAGAGTTGTGTTTTGATGCTGTAGTTTCCAAATGCATTGAACTCTTAACAATGAAAGAGGAAATGAGACCAGGGTGAGGGCTGTGGTGTCCCGACATTAGCCTAGCCTTTGCATCCAGCACCATCATCAGGGATATACTGCACAAACATTATGCTGCTTATTTAATAGGAAAAGCTTCTTTTTCGCTAGATTGTCCTGAACACACACCAGCGTGTGGAGAAATCCAAAGCCTGGCTGATTTGATTTACCTGGTTACAGATGTCAAGCTATAATTGGTCAATTTTATGTTCAGGGTACAGGTTTAGCTACTCTTCACTCACACTCAAGCTCTGAACAAGGTGGCCACATGCCAGTGAATTACTCCAGCAGTTAGTCACGTCTCCAGCATTTTGGACTGTTACTGATGTTGCTTTGCTGATATTTACCATTTAAAAGCTTGCGTGAACACTCAAATGTTAAGTAACTGTACTGTACTGTACTCGATTACATAAGCTATTCTGATTAATGTAGATGTGATGTTTTTGGCTTTCAAAGGCCACTCCAACATCAATTCAAAGGCAGCGTGTCTGTTCTTCTTAACAGGCCAATGTTTTCATGTTTTTGAGCTAGTGGGCCCTCATAGTGGGCCATCAGACATGCAAAGGATCCCCCTCTGCAAGCCGCTCGGTGTGCTTATGTTTTGGCCTACATGTAATGTGTGTGTGTGTTGACTCAGCCCTGCTACGTGTGTCTACATGCAAGGTGAGCGTGGGAGGTGATACACAATAGGAGTGTTGAAATTAAACATGTCCATCCGTGATGGTGTGTGTGTGTGTGTGGCACATAAGAAGGGGTTACCTGTGATATGTGAGACCAGTGCAGATGGAATGAAGAGCGGAGGGGAGATTAGCAAAGAGTCTTTGTCACTGAGTCAACACCAACCCAGAGAGACCGATTGAAACTGTGTGCGTGTGTCTGTACAAAGTGGATGTGGAGTGACTCAGGCTGTCGACCAGGTATGGTCTGGTCAGAGCGTAGATGGAGGGATAAATGTGTGGGTGGGTGAGGGGCATGGAAGCCTAAACAATGACACTGAGAAGATAAGCCACATCACCGTCTAGAGATCCCTCAGATGTCACATTTTGATATTTCTGGCTTGTGCAGCTTCTTAGAGCATCAAAGAGTGTGTTCCCATTAGTTAGGCTGGCTTCCATAAGTGATCCTGGATAGCCATCCTGAATAACTCAAGTGTCACAGAGCTGCTGGTGACCTGAGGATGTCTTTTTGCTATCTTGCTTCACAAAGCCAAACTACATCACATCACAACACTTCAATAAGTCAACCTAGGGGTTTTCCAAATCCAGCCATCCAGCCTTCACATAAAAAGGGGCGGCGATCACAGTGTGCAACCTCCTGCAAAGATGCACAAGTCTCCTGGCAGCAAAGTGGTGCATTATAGAATGAGAGCGAACTATCATCGTCAACATAGAAAGCAAGACTCCTCCGAAGCTTGCTAATTAACAAGTCTGATCATGTTAGGTTAAATCACAAAGGGACAGGGATGTAAGAATGCTAGTTTTCTACCTTCATAACTGGCAGCCTGTGCTGTAACTAGGCAACAGGCTACACTTTAGCTAATCAAGCAGTAGCACCTTTAATACAGGTGTTCAGTGGGGGTTAAACAAATTAACTAGATTATTCTACTAGCCTGTATTGTAAACACTGTACTTTGGCTCATCTCATGGTCCAATAGACATTACACTCCCCTTTGTCCATGGAGATGATTAGTCAGTAGGTATGTTGGTGACACATTGTGATCCTCTGAAGTCAAACTGGAGCATCGTTCATGGGTTTTCATGGTAATCTGTCCTGAATGAACATAAGCCAGTTTTGTGCTCCAGCAACGACTTAGTCAAACCCAAAGTTAGCTGGCTAACTGATGAATCTCACTGTAGGATGAAGTGCACAATCACCAGGTTTCCCTCCACCTGATGGTCTAGGGGTAAAGCAGGTGAAGTGTCATAGCTGTGACATCAGGTAGTCAGTGAGCATACTACCTGTTAGGCAGCTGTTAATAAAGCTACATTGTAAGTTCTCTTTCCAAATGCATCCAGGCTCTTTCTTGCCACTGGCGCCCAAACGCTCAGGGCTTCCACTATGACTGCCTGAAGTTGTGTGAAATCACCCCCAAAGAGCTGCCAGCACTGTAGCTGTCAGCCCCCCCACCCTGACGTGTCCCAGCTCACGCCCCGCTCCTGTGCAGCCTTGGAGGGTCACCTCCTCCAGAACGCTCGCTGCCTCTGTGTCGCCCTGAGCAAAAGCAAAACTCGTCGCCAAGAATTTATGCTTTTAATTTCCCCCTCCGTGGAGCACAGCGCGACCTGACAGACACCCAGAGACAAACACACACGTTTCATCTCTGAAGCCTTGATGAACTCGAGTGTATGCGCACACGCAGAGGATCCATATCTCACTCTGCAGTTTTGATGTGGGAGCGCACACAGCACACATCACACATCACACATCACTTCTTATCTTAGCCTATAGTTCTATAGTTGCGGTGACGCACACTGCACATACACACGTCCACGACCACACACGCACAGACACACACCTCAGACTTCTTTTCTCATTCTGAAGTGTTGATGGGCGGATGGGGAAGCACGCTCATAAAACACACATGAATTCTTATCTGAGGCTGTAGTTTGGAACAGGATCGCACACACACACACACACACACACACACACCTTCACACATCTCGGTCTGAAGTTTTGATGAGAGCGCAGACATGCACAAACACACACATATCATCTCAGTGTGGAGTTCTGAAAAGGCCTCACCTGCTGTAAAGTCATCAGTGTGATTTATAACCCCTCTCATCTCCTTGTCTCCCCCTCCCCCAGCTTCTCAGCGCTGCACCATGCTGCTCTGACAGGCACCACGGAGCTCCTGTCTTTGCTGCTGGAGGCCCAGGCCATGGTGGATATCAAGGACGTCAACGGTATCGTGATGGCAGAACAGCTGAACCAGCTGAACCAGCGTCCCCACACGCAAACCCTCAAAGCACAAAATGCTCAGGAAGTCAGTCAGGGGTTAAACAGAGCCTGAAACTTCCTCAACAGCTTTCTGACACTCAGCTGAAAATAAGTTTGACCCATATGAATAAATATGATTCACTTTGAAGTTTGTCTGCTGAAGTTATGTGGTGACAGAAGCGCTACAGCAAATGTCCTCAGACTCCAAGCGGAACAGATGTAGTAGAACTTGTGTGGGAGTGGGAGCTGCTGGGCCCAGAGGCGTGTGGCGCTCACAACCGTGTGTGTGACGCCTCTGAGGTCAGCTATAGATTTGCGAAGGAACCATTTGGAAGGCTGAATTCACCTTCTTGAAGCTTCCTGGCAGCTTGTCGGATTTCGGGATCCGGGATCTCATGCATACTGAGAGGAACGCGCGATTGGCAAAACAGTGTCACGCCACTTGATGGCCATGGCGTCCGTGCGAGAGCTAGCTGAGGTGTGCCAGTCAGGACGTAATGATTTTGGAGGCAAATAGATTAGAAAGAGTTCATATCGGTGGAGGAAAATATCATTGGATCCTCAAAAGAAATGGGCATGAATCATATTTACGATGTTGCTTTCTATTTTTAGAAGCCAAAAGTCACCTTATGTAGTATAAAGGGTAATACACTTCCCATAATACAGTTTGCTCATTTATTTTGTTAGACCTTGCTTATTTGATTAACCTTATGTTGAGATGACTCCGACGACATCACCACCATGATCTCATCAGGGTTAGGTTAGACTTGACCCCCTCCAGAGCCACTGACGACGTCTCTGGTTGCTCTTTTTCAGTTCTTTGTACTTTAGCACTTGTCACTGGCCTCATCCCATCGGCTGCCCCTTTCGTGTTTTCAGGCATCGTCCCTCCGCATGCAGCGTGGCAGGTAAAGCAGACTCTGTCTTACTGCTGAGCGAACTTCAGTCAACTCCCCTTCCCATGACGGACAGATCCCGTTACATCTCTCTGCTCAGTATGGACACTATGAGGTGGTGAGTACACACACACGCACACACACACACACACACACACACACACACACACACACACACACACACACACCTCACCTGCCAGAAACCAAAGTTCCAAGAGCATTACCAGTCCTCCCATTTCACTGGGAAATCCACCCCTTTGTGTCTCAGCCTGCATTGTTCTCCAACAATACCAGTAATACCATTAATGCAATGACACAGGTTTTTCAGTCTACACTCAGTGAATGCACACATTCCTTTCACTCCAGCCTCCCTGTTAGCCTGGAATGTGCTAATGGATCGATGGACACACATTCACACGCACCTCAACCTGTCCACATAACCCACATTGAGGCCCTGACCTCTTCGGCCTGACCTGCCATTAAACCTGGCACTGACAGCCTAGCTGAGGCCACACTGGGCTGTCATATGTTCCTCTCTCCCGTTCAAAGACAAAACATCAACACACACTCACAAAATGTGTTGGGATGACTGGCGTGTGAGTGCACGTGCATAATACATGAGGTGATATCGCCTCACCTTCTCTTTCAGTCTGAGATGCTGCTGCAGCACCAGTCAATCCTGCCTGATGGGCACCAAAGTGAGGAAGACTCCTCTCGACCTAGCCTCGCGAGTTTGGGAGACTGAAGGTGGGACAATGTTGTGCAGCATTTTCATGTATGCGTAAACAATATTACTTAATGTAAAGATGTATCCGACATGATTTATCACATGTTAACTGGTGGTATTCATAACAGTACCGCCTTACATAGTTCAAATGGTGTCTTAACATTGTTTCCAGTTATTTGAGTGAATGCGTTGTGAACTATGTTTGATCATTTGTGCCATAAATCATAATAATAATAATGCAACTTTAAAACTTTGTAATATTTCCTTGACAGTGATTCGACGCAGTGCAGACCTGCTGATGATAGTGGTTTCTGAATATGATATTTTAAGCCAGAAATATTGATATTTCATTTTATAGCTGCTGCTCACTAAAGGCAATGCTAACTTGTTAATGTTTAGTAGATATAAGCTTAATGATCATCACGTCTTTGTTTAGCATATTAAGCATATTTGCCAATTGGTCAAGACGGGAAGTAAAGCTGAGGATGATGGGATTGATAATGTGAGTTGTGTGTGAGTGTGTGTGTGTGAGAGAGAGAGTGTGTGTATGGGACTGCAGGTCCCTAGAAAAGTCTGTCACACATCAAGTGAACCTCCTGACTCAGACTGCAGGGACAAAGACTAGGATTTGACCACAGAGTCATATATTTATCTTATTAATGTGTTATTATTAAGCATTGTTTCTTGTTGACACCTCAGGACGCAGCACACACACACGTTTCAGGAAATGCTGATTTATGAGGTTGGACAAGTTAAACTGAGGAGGATGGAGTTTACACTTTTGACTTTCATTCAAAACTACAACTGTCTTCCTCTGAGTGGCTCATTAGATCATTATGATCATCAAGCTGTGAAGGTCAGAGAAAGCAACGCATGCAGGATCTGTTCCATAAACAAAGCAGTATGTTCCACATTTCATGGCAGTTGACCCATAGTTCTTGAAATTCATCCAACTGACCGGACTGCCTCCGCGGCTTTATTGCTGTAGTCATTCTAATCCAATTATCTGCGTGAAAAACACCCTGCCTACCAGCCCTTTCTGCCCTTTTTGGATGGCGGCGATGCGATGTCAGGCGCAACCACGGCTCAGATAGGCGACCCAGCCTAGATTAAAGCGCGTTTGGCGAGAGGAGAATGGGCTTCAGTGGCTCTTTCTGGACACCGCAGCACTGCGTTAAAGGGATTGCACGTACGGTGTCTTTCACTGTTTCTCTGTCACGTCGCCGGATTAAGCCTGGCTGTGAGATGTATAGCTGGCCCTGTAATTCAGAATTAGTCACACACACACACACACACACACACACACACACACACACACACACACGCTCTCTCGCGTGGTCTGAGTTACAGTTTGGCTGTGAACAGAGCTTTGAGTTTTATTGATGATATTGATGTGTGTGTGTTTGTGTGTGTGTGGTTGGAGGCTGCGGTATCTTTGGAGCAACTGCTGAGTGGTGGATAAGCCTCTGCATACTACTACTATGACCCTGTATATATATCAGTCACCATATATATATTATTTTAATCCATATATTTTTACTACACCGCCCCGACCCGCTTGGCTTTGCATACACAGTACACGTTAATGCTGCAAGTCTTGCCCTGATTCTGCCACTCGTCCGCTCTCAAAACCCACCCTCCGTCTTCACTTCGGCGCCTTCTGATTCCTCTTTAGGTGGCTCAGTTGCTGCTAGCAGTAACATAATTGGCGGCCTTCTTCAGAAAGCCGAGGGAGGCACGCAGCGGCCTCGATACTCAGCCACCACACCCCCTCCACCTGTGGCGGCAAGGAGCGGACACAAAAGACATCATCAAGTAAGATCTGGCAGAAGACCAAATGTGTTATAATCGAGTCCCTTCACGCAGCTTCTGTCCACTGGAACCACAGCTACTGCTGGTTGCTGCTGCTATAGTTACGGTAACTATAGCACAGTAACTACAGCAGCTTCTGCTAATGCTACCGCTGCCAGTACTGCAACCAGTGCACCTACTAGTGCAGCTAAGGTACTACATGTGCTACTATACAACTATTATACTGCCTCCAATGTTGCTGTTGTTACTATTTTACCATTAGAGTACCCACCACTAAAAGCCAATGGTGCAACTTCACTATCACTGCTAGCTACTACAACATCTGGTACTGCAAATACAATCATATTATGTCTTTGGTACCACTGTTACTGCAACTGCTATTGTTGCTACCACTGCTATCACGGTCGCTGGCACTGTTACTGCTGCTACAACTGCTACTACAACAACCAGACCAATGATTTCTACCACTGCTGCTATCCGTCAACCTCTTGCTACTGCTGCTAATGTGATGTCTAGTATTAGCTACCACTGTTAAGACTAATGCACGCTACTACCCATTTTCTTCAATGCAGCTGTTTGTCAAGGCTGTGCCACACAGAGGAACATGGGAACTCGAAGTGATGGACCCAATTGCAGGCAGAGGCATGGAGCAAGATAGGCAAGCAGTTTATTGAAGAGGGCATGGGCTTACAGGTATTCAAGGCAGGCAAGCAGGGTCAAAACCAAAAAAAACCAACAAGCAGGGGAAAAAGCTTAAGGGGGATATTGGAAGACAATCCAAGGGAGAACAAGGGGTGACAACATGGCCTTAGAGTGGGAGTGCAGGCGAACAAGACACAGAGTGAAACCAATGAACCTAATTAAACACGAGGAAACATTTACATAGAGACATAGGAGGGAAACACTAACTGACCAAAGCACCAACAGAAACTCAAGCTATGACAATATTAGCAGTTTTACTGCTGGTTCACTATTATCACAACTAGTGCTGCTGTTACTATTCCTGCAGTTACAGCCACTTTATACAACTGTTTCTACTGTTACTTCTGCTGCTACTACTGTTATTATTACTGCTACATCCTCCACTACTGCCAATGCCGTTAGTACCACTGCTACCATTAGTGCCACTATAGCTAAAACTAAACTACCTGCAAATGCAAAAACAGCTTCCACTGACTGCTGCTGATGTCCACCAACACACCACCAGTTCCACTGCTACTGTATTTATTTTCTACCACTGCTGCTGCTAGGCTGTTGCATCTTCTTCTACACTAGCACCACATGTGTGTGTCAGCCCATAATTCCTGAATACATCGCCAAACAGAACCCTCAGGTGGCTCGAAGAGCAAAAAGCAGTACTCTCCATATCCATAAAGACATTCTATACTGGAGTGATATTTAATCAGTGACTTCACACTCTTCACACACTCCTGATGGGTTCCAATATTCCAGTGTTTTTCTAGTTTTTTTATGGCAAGCGTATCTGTGTAAATATGTTTGTACTGTAAGTTACTCCACCCTGCCTCTCAGACACGCCCATGCGACTCCCATCCTAAATGAGATCAGATCTCTGTTCTGTCGCTCCTCCATCCATCCCTCTCTCTCCTTCCTCCCAACTGGATGGCCGGTATGAAGCTACAGTCGGAGGAGAAAAGGCAACTGTGAGCACAAACAGAAAAAAAAAAATAGACTGTGTTAGCACAGGAGTTTATTCAGAGTTTGCTCAGCACAATTTGGCTGTGATCTCCCACTGAGGGATTTACGTCTCTTCAAAGAGTGTCATACTTACACAGCAGGCGTCTTATGAACGCCTTTCTTTTAAGTCTAGCTGGAGAACATTCAGGTCTGGTTAGAACCCGGGCTGCAAACATTTACACAGACAGCGAAGAATGAACCGTCCCCAGAAATATGTGAATATATTTGTTGATGGTTTAGTATCGTACAGGTATACACATCCTCGGCTAGGAAGATTACAGAAATGACTTAGAGAGAATTATTTGATCAGAATTCATAATGATACTGGGCAAAAACTGTTGCTGCTGGAAGTAAGGAAAGAGGTCACACTGCATGGTTTAATATTTCTCCTGTCTGTCCCCCCGCCCCCACCCGTGGTATCCCGCTTACTGTGATCCTGTCAATTCAGGAGCGTTCGTCAGCAGCGATGCACACTTCTACCAAGTCCCCCCGCATTAAGCTTTTACCCAGTCAGCTCAAACCAAAGGGCCAGTTCGTCTTTGCAGCTGATTCATTTTTACACCAAGAATTTAAAAGGTGTTTCTGTGGCCGGTCCAAAGTCTGTCTTTTAAAGGGCGTCAGAGCTCCAACAAAAATGTCTTTTGTGAATAAAATAGAATATTTTAAGCCGGGTTGGAAAACTTCTTAAATTCCAAGTCATATCACTTTATTTTGATGTTCGGTTGCGGTCTGTCTCTATGATTATTCCTGTTTACTTTTCAGATAACGCTCCTTATTGCAAGTGTAGTTGTGCAGCCTCAGTCGATGCCTCAGCAGGCTGCACGCTCATCTGCTGTTTGGCGTTTAAATGGAAACATGCAATGCTTATGAAAGAAGTGAGCTTTCTGGAGGTATCCACGGACACTGGTGCCAAGGAATGCGAGTGGGTTAACACTCAGAAAACACCACACTTATGGATCCAATATCCTATGGCGCTTTAGTGTTGTTTTACTTCTTCAAACCTGTTTCAACCTTAAGTACGGCAAGCCGAGGACCTCCTCCTCCTCCCGCACAGCTCTGGATGCAGTGCCATCCAGCATTCCTACAGAATCCAGAGACATATTTGTTAGGTTGTGTGTGTGTGGGTGAGTGGGGGTATATGGCTTAATGAGATGTTGCAGATGTAACAACTGAATGGATGATTCTGTTTTCTGAGTGTTGCCCTCTTTGACTTTGAGTGTTCCTGCTTTTGATTTGCTAGGTTGCTGCTCCGCGGGGGATGGAAACATCAACAAACCTGCGCCGGGGGCGTCTCTGCTGCAGGCCGCCCTCTCTGACAAAACTGGTTGATGTGACAACAGCGATGTAAGCAAAAGGCAGCTGTCATCTTAATGTTGGTTGGCGAGCAGAGTTTGAAGGCTGATGCTGCTGTGTTTTGTATTGAGATGCAGCCAAGAAGTGTTTCAGACCAACACAACAATTCCAGTGTTATCCTGTAATAAAGGAGGGAGGCATGTGAGGGAGGGTTTGTTTTTAAAAGTGAATCTCCTCACAGCAGTAATCCCCGCGGTGGGTGTGCATGTGTGTGTGCGCCTGTGTGTGTGTGTGTGCGTGTGTGTGTGTTTAGGCGGGCATCAATGTGAACATGCGCAACACGTACAACCAGACAGCTTTGGACATCGTCAACCAGTTCACCACCTCCACAGCCAGTAGGGAAATCAAACAGATGCTGAGAGGTTGGCAGCTTTTCGAAAGTTCATTTCGAAAATGAAATTTTTATGAAATTTGGATTTTCAGGTGGAGCCATGTACCTCCTGATAATGTGTCTGTCCTTTGTGTGCTGTGCAGAGCCGAGAGCTCCCTCAGGTCAGAAGCGGTGAAGGACTACTGGAACCTCCACGACCGACAGCCCTCAACCTCCGGGCTGGAGAACTTCAATATAGTACCTGTTTTCTTTAGTGGTGTCTGCTGCGTAAATCATCAAGGTTCACGCGGCAGTAGTTCTGAGATTTTTAGCAGACTTGATGTTCCCAGTTTACTCTCTGTGGTTCTGTTGTCAAGCAGTGGTTCAGTAACAACTTCTCTTTACCATGTGTGAGCTTGTTGGTGCTCTTGGTTGTTTGTTCTTGGTTTAATGTTTCAGTCAGTTGGTTTTTCAAGTGCTCTGATGGGTCCATCTTTGTAAAAGATTTAAATGTGGGGTAAGTGTTCAAACTTCTTTCAGCACATTCGTGTCCTGGGTCATCACTGGGGGTTAGGGGCAGTCTTGCGTGGTGCTGTTGCGTTTGCAGTTTTGACGTGACCGTCCTCTCCATGTGTCCCCTGATTCCCAGAATGCACCAGGCGTATAAGCCTGATTCTAACATCAATCCATTTAATCCTGATGGCAGAACTGGCGCTGTAGCAACACAGCCCTCAGAACCAGATTCAGGTATTGGGACAAAATAGATTTTTATGTTGCCTCCATGGGCGTGATCAGAAGTTGTAGTATTTTCACTGATGCATTAATTCCCGATAATCCAAGGAGCCTTGTGATAGGTCAGCTGGAGGGCAAAGCTTGCCGAAGGAAGATGTATATGTAGTCATGCACATGCACATGCTTCTGTATAAGAAAATATGAAATATCCTATGATGGTGGACCTGCATGTACGTGCATGGACCTGATTTACACTGCCACAGTTTGTCGTGTGGACATATACAGGCCCTAGTGCCTGCCTGCAAACTGTCTCTGCTTCACCCAGAGAAGAGACTGGGTCCTCCTGGTGGCTCACACGCTTGAATGCCAGTGCAGCTGACTGACATTAAACTCTGACCAGTTCACGCTAGCTCCTATCAGTAATTTACCATAAGCACCTGTGAACCTCAGCAGTAAGACCTCATAAGCTGTAGGATGATCCAGAAGATGACCTTTTAAAAACTGTTATAATGTGCAGAAGCGGGACCATTTTATATCACAGAGTGGAGCGCGAGGATCACACTCACACTGCCTGTTAGCGTTTGTGTGGGATGTTGCAGGGTAATTTCATGTACCCTGAGCAGGAGACCATAGCGGCGAAACAGGCACAAACTTGCCACTGTCACTCTCTCATGCACCAGCTTGTTGCCCCCCCTCCCATCACCCCACACACACACACACACGGTTCGTACTAATTCGTGTGTGTGCACATTTGCGTGTTTATGTGCTTACTGCTATATTTTGATATCTTTTGTACCAATACACTGACATCCCAGACTCCCGTAGCGCTGTTATGTTGTTGTGTGGTATGCCGTCAGACAGCGGAGGTGTTTGTTTTCGTCCTCTCTGGGCATTTTGTTAACACTCACGATGAATAGGCTCTGTATTTCCAGCTCATTGGCTCTCTTTCATTATGATTCTTAAAAAGCACGCCTGGAGGTCACACACACATGACATGCATACTTAAAAGCTGATGCTCAGCTGACAGAGAAGCGTCTGAAGTAAGCCCTGCAGTTCCAAGTTTACACTTAGCCACTTTGTTTTGATTCGCTTTCATCAAACCTCCGTCCTCACGTCACTGAATCACCTTTTAGCGACTGTTTTCCTTCCACAGTCTAATGTGATTGTGAATTGTTGCGAGGCTAATGCTAACATTTCACCTGAGGCGTGCTCTTGATTTGTTGGTGTGTCAGGTCCTGGGCAGCACTCAGGCGGACGCCTGGAAAGGTCACATCCCATTTACCCAGCGGGGCCGACCGGGTGGGCTAGCCACACCTTCCGTGGTGGAGTCCTCCAGCAGGCAGGCGGTAGACAAGCAAGCACCCCTCCGCAGCATCTGCATTTACCTGAAAGGCATAAGGGTCATCACTGGTTAGCTTGTAAACTCCCACATTTACACAAAACATTAAAACACAGAAGCATTCCATAACCAACTACCCAACAGCACAAACAGTTAAGACAGAAAGTTCTTTTGACCTTCAGCAGCAATGAAACCATAAACAATGATGCTGCAGGCAGCAGCATCACCTGGTGTTTGAAGGTTCAGGTAAGCAGCTGTAGGTGAATTGTAAATGATTCTACCGCTAAATATAATGTTGAATGCGACGAATGATCATTCTAGTATTGTCTCATTTTCTAAATATAGTATTTGGAAGTACTTCTTCTGCTAGTGCAGACACTCATGAGCATGTGCATGATATGAATAGTTACATATTCAGTCATATGTTCCTTCTTAATCCTCCCTTCACTATTATGTCCTTTAACTTATACTCTCTTTGGAACTCAGGCCCCAGGTTCAATACCAGAATGATATGGCTTAAGTGGTTATAATTTGGATTTATATAGACAGTTGTTTTAGGATGTGTTGCCGATGGTAAGAATCAAATAAGTCACAAAAATGTGTTGAATCGAAGTGCCCACTTTGGCTGATTATTATTACTTGCAGCGAAGCTGCGGGCATAATTAAGCTGTGTGCACTGAACTCTCATAATGCATAATGCACAGTGGGTGGTAGGTGTGGTAAGGATTCAGCAAAATAAATGTTTACTATATCACATACTCCCGGTAACTGTGTTGCTGCAGCCAGGGCGGATTAAACCTCACGCTGTGGGGGCCTGAGCGACAGAGTGGTGTTAAGAGCTAACTTCGACCAGGCGATGGTTATATCTGGGCTGAAATATATCTGGACACTTGTACACAAAGCGGGATGTGTCGTGTTGGCATGCCACGACCACTGGAGGTTCAACGCTTGTAAATCATCTGTTAATGCCTGTGAATTAAAAAGGAATCCCTCGCTTGTTTTGCAGCTGTAAAAGCCACTGACATTCAAACAAGCGGGGACCAGCGCAGCGGGGTCCAACAAAACACAACAGAGACAGGCATACAACCACACACTGCGCACACACACAAAATTAAAACACTTCATTCACCGGGTGCAGCAGCCAGGCAACACACACAAATGTAGATACTCACACACTGAGACGCACATTAATAGGTTACTGACCAGGTGAAAGTGTTAAACAAATTTGCTAAAAGCCCTTACAGTCTCATGCAGGATATTGTGTGTGTGTGTGTGTGTGTCTGTGTGTGTGTGTGTGTCTACTCCTATGAGGAGAACAGACAAACAAAAGTTTGACTCTAAGTCGGTGACAGGCTCTTTGCTTATGAGGCAAACTCAGCAGTGTGTGTGAGCGCTCGTGTGTGTGTGGCGTGTATGTGTGTGTGTGCTCGAGCTCTGTGATAATGTCAGCGGTGTCAGCAACTGTGGACCAGCAACACACAAAGGAAAAGTAAGCCCTCCCTGGCGTCGCTGAGTGATCAATATTACCATTCAGCAGCCTCTTACACCCAACAACAGAGGGGGTTTGAGTGAATCTGCCCGCTTGTCCAGCTGCATCACCAACACCCTGACCATGAATACATGAGAGAGAGAGTTCATAATGGGATCACACTAAACACGAAAGGTGGGTTTGTCTTGGTCTTACAACCTGTTAGCTACACCGTGCATGCACTTCAAACTGACAAACACACATGCATGCACACAGGCTTCTCTCCCTCACTCATGCACGCCGGCCTCATCCCATGCATGTCTCCCTGACCCTAGGGGGCACCCTCTCCCGCCAAGCCTCGATACCATGCCAGCGACAGCACTTTGCATCCCGAGCTCCTCCCAGGCCACCATCCCACCCCTCAAACGATGACTCATACAGCTCTGGCCACGATCCCCTGAGTACATGCACCTCCTCAAGTTCCACCATCTGTTCGGTGTCTGTTCATCACCTGTGATGCGTTTGTGACCTCTGAGGCAAGGAGGGACTGCTGAACGGGCCTACCAGGGGCCTGGCATGTCAGGGGCCGGGTTTGTGATCACTTGATACTGGTAACTGGTATTGTAAAAGGCAGTTAATAATATAAAAAGAATACAGCAAACAACTACGCACAAACAGAATAGAGCATAGCAAGAGCGCAGAGAGAGATGCAAAATAGAGACAAAGACACCAAGCAGGAAGAAGACACAAAAGCAACAGCCAATGGAAGGCGATGTGACAAATAGGCGCACAACAAGCAAAAAATCAGAAAGCTGCTGTTTTGTAGCCTCCTTAGATCTCTCGTCAAGGTCTTGTGTAACAGTCGTCCATGTTCCCCAGGTTCTGATCCGTCCCGAGCAGCCCCCTTATCCCCAGTCTCTCTGATTGCTCAGTGTGGCGATGGGTCCTCCTCCCAAGCGCTACAGCAAGTGGGTTATACAGTGTGTGTGTGTGGTCTAAAAAGCGTGTGTGTGTTTGTTGGGTGCTCCACCTGACAGTCAGCTCTCAGCCACAGCTGGTCCCTGCTAGCCCCACTCAGGACGTATGGGTCCTCAGGAGCTCTCCCACTGGTAAGGGTGTGTGGTCCCTTCCCCCCTCCACCCAGCCAACCCTGTGTGAACCTGTAGTCCAGATCCCATCTGTGGCTTTGGGCCTCTTTGGGAAGCTTATTCTCATCTTTATCCCTTGCCATCCCCAAAGTCTTGACCTACCATGCCACCTGCAAATCCCCACCCCCACTGCCACCACCCCCAGTAATCCCGTAGCATTGTTGTCTCGCAGCAGGACACGATGGTAGGTGAACAGCATCCCCTCTGAGCCTTTCCTGTAGCTCCTGTGTTCATCCTGACCACTGGCTGCTGAAGCTGCCTCCACCCTGCGAGGCTGCACAAACATCTGGGCAAACAACTATGTTAACAAGTCATCTCCAGGTTGAGTCGGGTAATTTGTAGTTTTTGTTTTCACGAGCAAAGAGATATTGTTCTCTTTGATTTCATTTCATTCTAAAAACACTAAGATGTAGAGGTAGTTTGACTTTTGGTAAAGATGCCTAACCTCTTTCTTTTCCAGAGTGAGGTGACAGGATAAATATCAACCTCCTGTCTGCGTGTTAAGCACGGAGCCAGAGCTGGGGCCTGATCGTGCTACCTCAACTGAAAGCTAACCAATTAGCACATTACCGTTTGTTTAGCATAAGCAAACAAACGCAAAGCGTGACTATTTGTGGTTTTAGGTGGGCACATTCTGTTACCATTCCCGGCTGGGATTGATGAACTATTTTGAACTTGGAGCATTCACCTCCCGCTCCCAGTCTTTCTGCTAAACTAAGCTAATCTAAGCTAAGATAAGCTAAGCAACTCCACACGCTAATTTTGTACCTATACCTATACTACTGAGCTTCTCATTTCAGCTCTTAAAGAATAAGCAGTGCCTTTGATCATATATGTCAGAAACTAGTCTGTGCTTATTGATGACTTATTGTTAAAAAGTAGTTTGAAGCTGGCTCTTGCAGTGCACTTTCTGAGCACATGCCTTGTTACACACCCCTGTACAAGCTCTCTTTCTCTTTCTCTCTGCAGGTCTGGATTTTCACGCTGTTTCTGTTTCTCTTGTCTCTCTCTCTCAGGTGACAGAAGCAACGTGCTTGCCGGCAGTGTGGGCAGCAACCGCAAGCGCCGGCTTGGCCAGAGCTCAGAAAGGCGACCTAAACAGAATAGGACACCCAAGAGATGACACAACCTTGACACCAAAGCAAGGTTGATCTGCTCTGGTGACATCTGCATAAATACAGGCAGGTTAATGTGCACTGTACTACAGATGAATGTCGACTTCGGTCTGGCAGCTCTTTATGTTCTCATTGAAGTCAGTAGTTGCAGCAATCTAACACAAAGATGATCCTGACCCGGCTATTGAGGGATACTGACGCAGAACACCTCAGTCACCTCAGAGGTGTATTATTGTTTCACTATATCTTCTGCATGTTTATCCCGACATGCAGCTGGCTCCCTCTGCTGCTGGTGAATCAGGGGAACATCTCCACACTGCAGCAGATCACAACAAACTGACGAATGGAGGAACCTGGGTGGAGTCAGGGGAACAAACGCTATCCGTCTTCCTGGATTTAATAACAAATTGTTCATCATAATAAGCTTTGTCCCTGTCTGAGCTCCTTTTTCAGTTTTATCATTTTGTTGATGCAAGTAAGTCATTTCCCCATAAACAACTCTGGTCGTGTCTCTTGGGATTACCCCCTCCTCAGCATTACGGCTGTGCGCGGTAGCCTGTTAGCCCGTTTGGAACCCGTCTCACCCACAGTCGCCACTTTAAAGCCCATAAAGAGGCTGAGGCTGCTGCGATTAACAGAGGTGTGGAAGGCACGGTTGAGTCGACTTCCCCACCTCCTCGGATAAAGCGCAGCGCACAGCCGTGTTATCCAGAGAACAGCCCCCCCGACAGCTCCTGTCTCCCATCGCATATCATTTCAGAGAAGTCATGAAGGCTGGGAGTTAATCCTGCTCCTGATGCAACTAACTTGTGTTTGATCTCGGCGCTCTCTGACTCATCTGTCGAGAAAAACACATCCAGCACAAGCTTTAACTGCTGCTTGTAAGCCTGAAATATTATTTTCTGTGAAATATTAGCTCTTTTTAAATCGTTTGATTTGATTCTTAGAGAGTAATACAGATCTTTTTTTTTTAGTCTCAATTATTCAAACTTTTTCCTAGCAACTGTATGAGTTAACAACACATTGTGAAGTTTGCCTGCTTAATTACGGCACTTTGTGGTAGATATTTGACTTTATTTCCTCAGTATGGCAGATTTTTGACCCTGTTTAGAAAATCTGACATCATTCTTTATTACGACCCAAATCTCCAAAAAACCCAAGTTAGATGGAAAAAACACAGTAAATCATTTCATATCCTGACATTTAGGCTATTTAGGACGCAGTGTATATATCACAGGAAACAGAGTCAAAGCAGCAGATGTGCTATTCCTAATACTTTGAATAGCTCTATATACTGCAAGGCGTGCTTCTGTCCTGCAGCTCGTCTGTTATTGTGATCTGTGTGTTTCAAAGGGAAATGAAGCAGAGGAGCAAGGCTTGCCTCACCTGACCTAGAAACCAAGAAAAAGCAGGCTGCTCTCCAGCAGCCCATAAAAGCACCTGAAGACAGCGCATGAACAAGTGCAACCAAGAATCCCAGAAACCGCGCCAGTGCAGCTATTCTCTGGACACCAAGCTTTATCTGCTGACAGGGCTGTTTGACAAGGTTCAGGAGTGACCAGCAGAGGAGCTCTGCTGACCCAGGCTGAAAGGAAGGAGGGTTAAAGTGGAGGAGGTGGAGGGAGGATTCAGGAGGAGGAGACGGGAACAGAAGGCAGAAAAAGGAAGCAAA
Organism: Datnioides undecimradiatus; assembly: GCA_008933995.1. Lineage (NCBI taxonomy): Eukaryota > Metazoa > Chordata > Actinopteri > Lobotiformes > Datnioididae > Datnioides > Datnioides undecimradiatus. The sequence goes on along the minus strand of WARS01000066.1, from coordinate 2,310,122 downwards.
ACATGTTTGTTAAATGAAGAGGAGACAGAGGGAGGAGACTGAGGCGAGAGGTTCAGCTCGGTGATGTGCTGCCCTGCATGAAGGATGGGCCAAGAGAAGGATAAGGGTGTCAGCGTTAGGGCAGGCAGCTCTCCTTCCTGCTGAGGAGTAGAAATGCGTGCACAAGCGTGACGGGATGCTGGGTGTTGTGGCGTCTGAAACACTTCTGTGATCAGGAATGATCCAGGGCGAGACAGGGAAGAGTGCTGCTCATATAGATCGATGCTGTGGGTATTGAAAACAACAAAAACATCTCAGTTCAAGATTTAAGAGTGTTTCTGTATTTATTTAAAACATAAAACTCTTTTGATTATTTAATTAAATGACTATATAAATATTTAGACAAGTAAGTAGAACATGTTGTGTTACTTTGTTTTTTATGTGTTTGGCTTCTTGGTGGGCTCGCTACCAAGGTTTGTGTCCTGCCCTGAGGCCAATACCTAGGTGGTGTTTTACTCCGCCAGGAGGCCGGGACCCCTGACCTCCACAACAAAGGAGGAAAAAAATCCAAATACAGAGTGACCAGCAGAAAAAGCAACACAAAAAGCAATGTGGGGTTTTGGAATTAAAGATCCTTAGGAACATTTGGATCAGCCTAAAAGCAGAAATATGCCACTCTGTGTCTTCTTAGTTTACTCATAAGCTGAAATGTAAAATCAATCCTTTGAGGTCAGTTATTGATGTGCAACTGTTCATCCACCTGCAGCATACATGCAGCGTCGCGGCACTGGCTGGTGTATGCAGCCAAACCTGGCAGCCCTCACAGGAAGACAGGGCTCAAATCCCTGCGCCAAGTCGTTATTAAGCCGAAATACTTCTCACACCTCACTGGTCTGAGACAAACAGCTCGTCTTTAATTTCTGAACAAGACAGCGTTTTCCTCAGCTTCCATATGCTAAGCTAGCATGCCTGGGTTAAGACAGTTGTGTGGATGTTGCTCGACCTTCTTAGAAGTAGATTTAAGAGATCTTTTATTTTAGCCTTTCAGTGCTTGATCCTGCATTCCCCTTTCTTCACGATCTCTTGTTTTTCTCTGTGTGTTCGGAAAGATGCTTTTCGATAAGCTTATGTCAAACTGTGTGAAAATGAAAGAAAAGGCAGATGGATCCTGTCAGGAGAGTAAAAGAGCAGAGAAGAACATCCGCCTCGGGCTAAGCTAGAGGCAGAGATGGAGGAACGGGAAGAAGGTGCATTCCTCCAGAGTTCTGTGCTAATGTATGACTGGCTGAGATGAGTCCCAGTGTGCGGGTGGGTTTTCCGATCAGGTAGATAACACGCCTTTACTCACCTGGGGAGACCGAAAACCCCGTTGCAGACAGCTGCAGGAGCCTGTGGTTCAACATGAGCGAGATCAATGCAGACTAGATTATTAATAGCACTGTTTTTCATGAAAGTTTGACTTTCTTACCAAGCTTATGTTATCGTTGTGCCTTGCTTTCGGTCTTTGTGGAAGTTGTCATCCTGCACAATTGATCATGTGTGTTTCCAGGTGGATTCGCCCGGCAGGTCAACAGCTCCAGAAAGACTGTGAGGCCTGAGCAGCCTTCTGGAGGGGCAAAGGTAGCTGAAGATCAAGGAATGGCGTGTTGATGACTGATGATGTGTGTGCGTCGCGTGAAAAGCCTCATAACATCCCCCTCTCCTGTTGTCAGGATTCTGAGGCCATCTACCAGTGGCTGTGAGTTCAGTTGGAGCAGTACCGTCCAACTTCATCAGCGCGAGATATGATGGCCACCCACCATCAGCAGGATGACCCCTGAAGGTGCGATATTGTGTGTGTTACAATATGCTTTTAAATACGTACGCTCCTAAAAAGCGTAGATGTCATGTAATAAAGCTAAATTGAGTTGGCATGATTATCATAACTGCGTATGGATCTACATTCTACTCTGTCAGTCACCAGCCGGTATCTGAATGCCACGTTGTCCTCTCTTGTTGTGTTAGGTTGTTTATTTCGCTTGCGTATGTTTTGTTGTTCCCGGGACCTGAAATGGCCATCGGCGTGACCAAAACCAGGCCACAGGAAGAAGATCTCAATGAAATCAGCAAGCTGAAGGCATCCCCCAGTGGCTGCCTGACTACATTCCTGTGAGGAACTGTTTGCTGATGTTTGTATCGGGTGATCAGATGCTGCTGCTTCTCTGGGATCTGTTGTAATATATTGATTTCGATATCGTCACGCAATAACAGCTGCTCAAACTCGGCTCATCATCCAGGATGATTGTGACCCTGTGATTTGTTTGTGTCCTCTGCTCCAGTCGGACCTGGGCGAGTGGTTGAGTGTGTCGGGCTACCTCGAGTACCAGAAGAACTTTGTGTGACAATAGCTACGACTCCATCACTATAGTCAAGGACATCACCTGGGAGGACCTGCAGGAGATGAGCATCACCAAGCTGGGTGAGAGTCCAGATCAGTTGACTGTGGTACAATGTGTGATGTTTGTGGTCCTCAGGAAAATCTTGGATTTCCAGTTTTATTAAAGGAAGTTGAACTGATAACCAATCAAATGCACCGGGTCACCAGGTCAGTAACTGATGTTATCATGTGACATATGTCATTTAATGCATCACGTGATACCTGTTGCACACTGAATGCACCACACAGACAGAAGAACTAGTCATGGTCCAGCGGGTAGGACGTGCTGATGTGCAGAGAAATAACCGCGCTGCGCTTTCTGGCGTCGATACATGTGGACACTGGGGAACAGGACAGTGGCAGATCTGATGCGTGGGCGATGCCAGTGTGCGACCCCTTCGCCACTCTCTGAGTCAAATTATTATTTTATGGGTTCCACCACTAAAGTGTGTCGAGGAAGAGTCACGTCATCCTGCTTTAACCCGGTGTGCTGCTATTCTAATAGTCAGTGTCTGTTTTCGAGGCCATCAGAAGAAGCTGATGTTAGCAGTGAAGAACTTTGTGACCTGCAGCGCTCACACAGCCATGCGACAGAGCAGGCGGGACTCCTGCGGCGGAAGCCCCGCTGCCCTGGAGCTGGTGGCCATCGAACACGCTAGCACTTGCTCCGCGTGCATGCACACGCTAAGCTTTGAGGACCATCTGACTGCTGCCCTCACGCCACCCCCGAGCGCTCCTCTCCTTCCAGGACAGCGAGTTGAGTGCTGAGCTGCAGGCGCCATGATGGGCAGGAGTAGGAGGAGGCTACCCAGGTATCAGGGGTGTGACTTCTGCTGCAGCCATGTCGGTCAGTCAGGAGAGCATCAGCATGCGATCGCGGGGATCAGGGAATTCTGGGAATTCAGGAGGTGGTCAGGATATCCTCCAGATCACCAAGCAGCAGTTCCTCAACCAAGACATTAACCCAGGTCAGAGAGGGAGGTCTGGGGCGTGGTGGAGTGGAGGAGGCCAAGCGTGGAGGAGGCAGTCCTGGAGGCAGAGGCAGACAGAGATCCACAGAGACGTGGGAACACCAGAGTCGATCTGCCACCCCCCAGCAAACTCCTTCTCCCCTGACACCTCCTCCTGCCCCAGCAGGGTGCCTCGCTTTGCCTACCCAGCTGTCCACCCAAGGCAAAAACACTTCCAGTCACCCCTGGCCCTCTATCGGCCGCCCCAGCACCACTCCCGCCCCCCTCTCCCTCCTCCTCCATCCCACAGCCTTCCCCCACACAGAAGGCCTTCAGTTGCCTCCGCCCAGGCAGGAGGCGCCCAGCGGAGCTCCATGGGTGCACTCAAGCCCCTGCCACGGAGCTGTCCCCATGCTGGGACCCGGCCTGGACAGGTCCCAGCTAATGGCCCAGGGGCCCACATAAGCCCCAGAGCCTGGCGTCTCGCTCTGTCGGTAGCGAAGCAGGCAGAGCAGGCCTTGCTTTCCCTCCCTGCACCTCCTCCTCCTCTTGATCATGCCTCCTATGCCACGCTATCACGCCCAGGCCGGGGCCAGCAGGCACAAATGCAACAGGGGCCCCAACGCCCACATCAACGCAGCCACTTTCGTTTGCCGTGCGATCAGGCGCCCAGGGCCCGCCCGCCACCTCCCAGAGGATGAGCTCATTAGCAGCAGCCCGACTTGCAGCAACCTGACCAGTGGTGGAGCCAGAGGTGAAGGGAGGGTGGTGTCGGGAGAGCGAGACGCGTGAGGAGCATAGCAGCCAGGCTGGAGGGAAGCAGCAACAGTCCATCAGGAGGATAGACATCCTCCAACTCAAATCCTTGGTTCACCTGTTTCAGCAGTTTCCTCCCGATTCCACACGGGATGAGTCCTCACATCATCCTGCAGCACTCCAAACCGGGTCCCTGTAACGGGTGTGGGTGCACTGAGGAGAACAGAAGGTGAGAGGACAAAGCAGAGGCTGGCTTAGACAACAGAGGGAGTTAAGGAGCACCAAAGACAGACTCAGGGGAAAAAAAAGAAAAGGCAGAGGAGAAATGAGGAAATTACATCGAGGGCGCTACTCGCGTCATCCAGCTACAACTCCAGTGAGCACCTCCCTTTTGCTGAAGAAGGCAACCTCACCATCAAACAGCGGCCTAGGATGGCAGTTGTCAGCCAAGCAGACAACCAGACTCTCAAGGAGTCCTCAGGGGTCCTGGTCAGACCCAAAACAGCCTGGAGCTCCCAGAGTTCAATCTGAAAAGGTCTGACCACGGTGAAGAGAGCGACCTAAACCAAGACTCGTCCACCCGAGAGGCTACCACCCCAACAGAGGCGACAACAACTCGCAAATAGCGGTCTCCATGGCGCATAATAATGTCGGCACAGTGGCGACGGCCAGTCTGTCGGCCAGGAGCGTGTTCCAGAGAGTGAGCCTCCATGGGAGGAAAGAGCCCAAAGCCTGCAGTCTCCTCAAACAGGTGCAGCCCCTTCAAGCAGCCCTCACAACAAACCAGCTACCCCACAGAAAGCAGCACTCCCTCAGTGCAAACAGCCATTCCTAAACTAACCAGCGTGCAAATTCACACAGTGTCCCCAAAGCTGTGTGGCGGTGTGCATACGGAGACGTGTATGCCCAGTCCCAAAGCGTAAACACCCACAGACAGTGACGTCCACGCCAGAGAGTCCACAGAAAGCTGCCGTATCAGGGCTCCCTCAGCCCAGCATAGCCTCGGCATCAACAGCAGGTAACACGACCAATCAAATCAAGTCTTTGCAATAAGTCTGAAAAGCATTTCTTTATTTTGGATGATTGACTGCTCCTTATTCCCCTAAGGACCGAACCTCCACCATGATCAGAAGCGTTGCATTACATAGGCACATCGTCCCCAGCTCCAGCACCTTGCACCCACATCTCAGCACTTCGCGGGTCAGGCGGGAAGCGAGCACAATGGTGACGCCAGTGGCCGGTATGGAGGTGCTGGCTCAGAAGAGGCTGGAGCAAACCAGTACGTCACTGGAGGCCGCTCTCAAGGTGGTGGAGAACAAACTGGCGCAGGGCGGCAGCGTGGAGCTGGTGAGGCGTCAGTCTACACTCACACACATACGATGCAGAATATTTAGTGTGCCTGTCAGCCAGGCCTCGCAGCTGTCCTGTTGGTTTTGCCTTTGCAGTGGCAGCAGCACGGTGAAAACGGCAGGAAACATCCTGGATGACATCGGCAACATGTTCGACGACCTGGCTGACCAGCTGGACGCCATGCTGGAGTGACATCCTGGACGTCTGCCGCGCAGAGACACCGTTCCCTTCTTGGAGGGAACCGCAGACTGAAGACATGGAAAGCCAGCAAACAGGGGATCAGGTGAGCGTTTGATGCGAGCAGAACGAGACAGCGGAGATTTCTGCACAGCCGATCTCAGGATTGGCCAGACTTTCAACCTTGAAACGCCGTAGGACACACACCTGGGAATGTCACGGAACAGCGAGATCAGCTCCCCGTGTCTGGGTGTGTGTGTTCAGTACAATATCACTAAAGGGAGCAGGGTCCATTTTGAGTCACGTTACCTGTAAATGTATAGAGAGTCTATGTTGGCACTGTGTATGTGTGTAGTCAGATTCCTTTATACTGAGTATATTTATACTTCTATATGTTTGTTTTTTAACAAATGGACTTCCCTGTTGACTGTTTCACTGTTCAATCACTCTACTGTATATATTAGCATCACTGTGTTCCGCCTATTTTGCTGCTTGTGTCTATAACACAGGGAAAAGATATTGTTTGTTGTATTAAAAAGCATCATATATTTACAGGAGCTGAAACCTGGCCATGCTTTTAGTCTGCTCAGCACTGTTTCCTCCAGATCACATGACAACTGACGACCATTTGATTACTCATATCACCTAGAGTGTTTATCAGACTGACCCGTGTTTGGTCAAGTCTATGACATCATACTCTGTAGTCGTGATCTTGAGATGATGACATTTTCAAAACAAATAACTGCGAGCATGGCCCTGTTCAGCTGCTTCCTTGGTCCCACATGTGTGTGAATATGAACTTTTTATTTTTACCAAAGTCCTTATTCTCTGGAGGAGGTGCAGTCAGCGGCTTCTGCACAAGCTGAGCTACTCTAAGAGAGTAATACCCGGGGGGGACCAGGTGTGACAACTGCTGAGAGGGCTGGATCTGTTTGTCTCCAGCTGACAGCTCAGGGTTTACAAGGTCACCTCAGGATGCTATGAAGTGAATTTACTGTAAGTGCTGCTCCCTAAAAGGCGGGAGGGGCTTTTAAACATTTCAACAGTGGTCTGTTACAAAACATTTCAGGGAAGGAAGAAAAGTTCTTCTGAAAGGCTAAGGTGCAGTATTTCACAGTGAGTGGAGCTCACCTGGTGGAGCTCACGGAGCTCACCTGGTGGAGGCTCACCTGAGTGAGGCTCCTGGTGGAGACTCACCTGGTGGAGCCTCCTGGTGGAGCTCACCTGGTGGAGCTCACCTGGTGGAGCTCACCTGGTGGAGCTCACCTGGTGGAACGCCTGTCTCTCCTCAGCTGTCACTGTCCAACAAAGGCAAACTGCCTTTACCACTGGAGTGTATGAGTCTGGAGGCGTGCCACCAGAGTTATTAAGACCTTTGTGTTGTTATAATCAAGTCATAAACTGATGCAAACAAATATTATGAAATTACAATATTCCCTGTAAAAATAACACCTGTGTGCTACATTTTGAGTTTAAATTGCATTTAAAGTGGTAATTCTAAAACTAAACATGAAGCTAAACTGATTACACCTAGTACACACCCTCTGGCTTTTAATGGGATCAATATTGTAAATCTTTCAAATGCAGCTGGCTCATAAGCAACTGCATGTGCATGTTAAGGAGCGGGGGTTGGTTGGCTGGACTTGCTTAGCAGACAGTTTAGAATTGAAGCAAACAAACTGTGAAAAGTGAAAGTGGGAAACTGCAGAGTTATGGGGGATTGGATTATTAATGTGTCATTTAGAGGCAGAATGAGGAAAATAGACTTGGCAAATTAAAGGATCTCATAGTTTCCTTTATGTTTAGGTCTATAATGCACCATTTAAATGATTCGAGCACTCTTCAGACTTCAGAGATGAACGGCCGCCTCACCGGCCGATTCAGGGGTGAACTCTGACTCTGACTGCTCCAGTGAATGAATGAATTTGAGATAATATCCCATCAGTTTGTCTCTTATTTGCCTCGGCCACGTCTGAACTGCCTCCTCCACCTTCTCCACCTCCTCCACCTGCACAGGCTTCTGTTTGGATTGATGAACTCAGGGTTAATAGAACCAGCTGGGGGCAACTTTAATGAACAAGTTGTTCAGTGTTCCACACTTTTACTGAGGCAGTTCTCTGAAAGGGACCGTGGGGAATTGAATTCAGAGTTCAGGAACTGTTCTCTCCTGCTCTGAAAACTCTGAATTTTGTTACATTTGGCTCTTTTTCTTTCATTTCTTCCTGTTTTCATGCACCTTATGGAATATTCCCTGCAGACAGACACTGTCCAAATGTCTGACTGGTTATTGGCCTGTCTGTTTGCACACACTCCTTTCAACAACAAAGCCCGCCCTTCTTCAACCTGACTTTTTGTCTTTACCGCGTGCCTCTGACTTAATCAACAAGCCTAAAGGTTCTTCCTAGAACTTGAGCAGTAGACTCGAGTGAACTGTAACAAAATCAGGGAGTCGTCGTTTGTAAGACATTTAGACATCACAACATGAAATCGCAGCACTACTGTTTCCTTATCTCCTACTTTGATGAATGCCTGTTGCTTTTTAGTAATATTCCAACTGAGCTCTGTATCATCCTGAAAATCATTAAAAAGGAATTTGTGCTGAGCAAATTGAGGTGGATGTTTGATGCAGCGGTAATGAAACAGACAGTGACCGCGGAAAGGTGTGATTGGTTTTGCAGCTTTTGGCCTCACTGGCTCACTGGCCATAGGTAAGTGATTTAACTGTCAGTGCAGTGCAAAGTTTAACTGCAGCATCCGCTCTCCTTTAACTCCAAAACAGATTTTTCTCCGTAAGCTCCTGGTGCTCATCTATGTTCACGGTTTGTCACCACCGTGTCAGTCAACCCAGTCTGAGCATGTGGGCGATGAGGCGATGCAGGCTCTGCGACCTCCTGTTTCATATCCTTAATAAAACTGCTAATGATGCAACTTGAGGTGTGTTTTGGGTCGGCTGCAGCTCAGAGGTCGAGCAGGTCGTCCACCAATCAGGAGTGAGTGTGAGTGTGAGTGTGTATGAATGCTCCTCAGTTCCCTTTGTGTTGTGCAGTTGCCCCTCAGTGTCTGAAAGTATGTGAGTGCTGATGTAGTTTGGTCAGAAGAGCAGAGAGGTGACACAACAGACCTGATTTCACATTTGATCAGATGTTATATTTGAAATCTACATTCTACAGCTCAGAGCCAACATCAGTACACCTGCATACGTCACACTGTCACATGATAAAGAGTCTCAAATGAAGTCGATACTCAGCTTGAGAAATGCAGTGAAACCCGAATCAACACAACACTTTGGAGCTTCATCTCGAAAAAGTCCGGTCAACATAAAATTTCCTTAGATCAATGATTTACGCGCTCATCAGAACGCGATCGAAAGTGTCATTCTTCCTGAAACGCAGCATCACGACCGGCTTAGAGGAAGGGCGACTGAGGACATGAGAGGCGACAAGCTTCGATCATTCTAACAGCCACTCAGTCCCAGTGACAGGCCTGGTTCTGTTGGCAGTGAGGGCTCAGCAGTTATTCAGCGTTGTTCATTCTTACATGCATGGCAATTCTGTCATTCTAGTTGTGACTGCAGGCATTTAAATCTGACATCCGATAAACTATAGATTCTAGCTTTCATTCCCCGATGTCCCGTCATTCCTCTGTTGGTCCTTTTCATGTGAAAACTGCAGATTACTACTTTCTCTTAAACATCTTCTCCATATATTAACATTCATTCCTGTGTGTGTGCTGCTGACATTTCAGCAGGTTCTTTAAACAGGATGAAAAATTCAATTAGCAAAACCCTAAATTAAAACACATAAAATCATCATATAACACTGTTTCCAACGGGGGTTAAACTGTCCTGTGTCGCTCGCGGTGTCTAGCCTTGAACCTACATCCAGAGCTGGACACAGGACAGAACAGACAGTCTGAAGGAGGAGGACCTGATGATGATGGTGATGGTGATAGTGAAGATGATGTTTACAGGTTGCTGAACAGTTCATTCCTCTTGCTCCAGTCCATGGGCGGGGCTTTCTTGGCGGCTCGTTTCTGATGGGCTCTTTCTTTGGCCTGGGCCAGTGACAGGCCCAGACCCAGGCTGTGAAGCTGCTGGGAGGGCTGGCTCACAGAGATTTCTCTCAGCCTGGACACACAGACACACACACAGATCATACTTTTATCATTCCTAAAATGACTGATTTGGCTTGTATAAGCAATATTTTCTGGTTCCAACAGCTCCTCATGAGTACTTGAAGAGGAGATTTGAATATCTTAGATATTCGGTCAGGATAAAAAAGCTGCAATCTCAAGAACAGAGTCCTAATGTTGCCAGACAGAAGTCATAATTGTAGAATAAAGTTAAAATGAATAGAGAAGCACATTTATCAGTTGAGTTCTAAGCCTTGTTTGTGCTTTAATCACCTGTGGATGCTGTGTGTATTATTTAAAAGCTCTGCAGTCTAGATTTCTTCTTCTTTATTACATCTTCATTGATGTGCTGAGTTGTGATGCTTTGGCTCCTGTGTGTTTAATGTGTGGCTGTAAATAAAGCTGCATCCTGATTGACCAGAAAGAGAAAGAAGAACTGAGGGGCGAACCCATTTGTTAACAGCTTTAATTTAAAACTATAAGCGTATTCTTACTGTCTGTTGTTATTCATTGAAATGTGTTTCTGTGACCAGAGAACCCGTGGGCTCTGTACCTCTACAGGAGTCGGATGAGGTGCTGGAGGCTGAAAACTCCGCGGACACTTTGGCCCCCCTCCACTGCTGCCTGCAGAACAGCAGAGATGGCACACTGCTCAAGCTGAAATTGAAAAGGGTCATTGGGGAAACAAATCACAGAAGGAACACGTGGGGTATTATTATTGTGTGTGTGGGGCAGTGTGTGTTCTTCTCTGGTTCCCTGAACTGCAGAGCACCACAAACAGTCCTAATATAGTAAGGTGCAGGCAGAGATGTCAGATAGAGATCCTGGAATAAACAATCGAGCAGATACACTGAATACTGAATATGATTTGTCATGTGGGGGGCTGTTCAGGTGTTGTCCGGCAGGGGGCAGTAGAGTCCTTCCATCACTGACCCTGACAGGCAGCAGGTGCCGGTGCTGCAGCTAACCACACTGTCACCGCTCACTTGTGTACAGCTGAGGAGGCTCAGAGTGTCAGCAATGCTCCCTGCAGGATGGAAGGCTGGATGACATATATTAACATCGCGGGACAGAAACACACAGCTGCACTGCCTGACCCTCACCCTCGCACATCACAAGAGCGCTGTGACATGCTGCACAACGTACAGTCCAGCGGTTGGCGTCGAGCTGCTGGAGGAGGCTCTCAACACGTGCATTTTAGTTCAGCCGCTCCTCTGTTAATGGGCTTCCTGCCTCCCATAATGCAGCTTTGCGGCCTCTTAAAGATATGCTCGATCCTGTTTGTCCCATACAGTGTTTTAATGTTGGATGACTGTATTTGCTGCCCTGTGTTGCCCTGTGTTGCCCTGTGTTGCCTGGTACGTTCACACTCCAGCACATTGGTTTATGTCAGCTAGATTTGCAATCAGTGAATCAGACCTGTAAGCTTATATGGTCCCACACACACACACACACACACACACACACACACACACACACACACACACACACACTCTCAGTCATGGATATTTAGGGTCAGAGGTCATCATAGTGTTCATGGCCCACTGTGTTATGTAATAGCTGGTGAATAGTGATTGTTCCTGCAACGGACTAGGAAATCTGCCTGCGTAATGTGAGTGTGTGAGCAGCTCAGATAGTCTTCTCATTAGCAATCCCAACTTCCAAGCCCCCCAGGACAAAAGCTACTTCAATCCACGTCCTCAGGGCAGAAGACAGGAGGGAGAGAGGAGCACATGGTGAGCTCTTGTTGCCATGGTGAAGGGTCATACAATGTCATAGAGGACCAATCACTTTCCCATGTTGTCAGTGTGTGTGTGTGTGTGTGTGTGTGTGTGTGTGTGAGGGAGAGGAGGAGGTGGAGAGTGTTTACTTTTGATAAACTCTGCCCACTGTGCCTGTGGAATGTCACACCAACACACACAGTTTATGCTGACAGCTAATTAAAGGAGCATTCCATCAATTTTACTGGACGCTCAAATTGGAAAAGCAGTTGGATAACGTGATGATGTCACGGTGATGTCGTCAGGGTTATCTGGATGCTTGGAGACTACAAAGTGGGAGCACTGAGTGTCAGCAACATGAGTGTTTAATGGGTAGAGGGAGCCTGATGAATGACACAGAGTTGCATTGTGGGAAGTGTGGGAGTCGGGCGTCGAGTCAGGGCTAATTCGATTTTAACCACTTCTCTTAAGTACAACACTTCTATTAAAACTAGTTCTATCATGCAGTTAGTGTGACTGAACAGAACCTTTTTGTTGATAATAGTTATAATAATCTGTCAAACAGCCAGCAAGTTTATTATTATTATTATTATTATTATCATTAGCAGTAGTAGTAGTACTTATGGAACAGTCCATAGAGGAGTGATGGAACATAAACAAGGACATAGGGGGTCAAGATGCAGCACCAGTCCCTGTTTCACCTGTTTAGTTGTTGTCAATGCATCATATAAACAGTCTGAAGGGTTGTGTTTGAACTGTGCTGTCACATGACGTCGGTCTGTCTCTGAGAGTCCCGACAGGAAACACAAGGCAGACACAGCGCCTCACACAGCGCTGTCCAGGACGCCTAATCTGCTACCAGGAATGTCCAGAGAGGATCAGCAGGGCTTTTCCAGGCCGCTATCTGTAAGTGTGTGTGTGTGTGTGTGTGTGTGTGTGTGTGTGTGTGTGTGTGTGTGTGTGGTGCGCAGTGGCCCTCACCTCGTCCTCTGATGCTCTGTCAGACGCGGGTTCAGGAAGCGGTCCTACAGGGGAGAAGGAGGCAGGAGAAGGCTGTAGAACTGAATTTCTCATCATCCTGTCCTCGATCTTTAAACACTGAGATGCTGCTCCACACTGACGCTGCCGTCAGAGAAGCAGCTGTTACAGAGTGTGTGTGTCGTACCAGTGATGTGTTCCTCAGTGGGCGTCACGTTGCATCTCTTAAAGAATGCGTCAGTCTTGGCATCGACCACCAGCAGCATGGTTTCATCCCCTCCTGCTTTGATGGCTGCCACCACCTCTGAGTGCTGCATGCCAATCACTGATGCACCATTCACCTGAGGGGAGAGGAGAGGAGAGGAGAGGAGAGGAGAGGAGAAGAGGAGAGAGGAGAAGAGGAGGAGGAGAAGAGGAGAGGAGTGGAGGTAAAACCAGTGGAAGTGTCCTTTAACCATGTGCTCTTCATGTTTTTAGCACAGCTCTGTATTTGAGGAATGTTTAACCAACAGGTTTAACCATGTTAACAGTGGTGACGTCTGAACGAGCTGCTGTTTGTTCCAGCTCAGACTCTGCAGTCTGAAGGTTACACAACACAGACGTTACACTTTTTAGATCCAAACTGCACAGAAAAGAAGGCGTTAATGCCCAATCTGAGCAGCGCCTGTCATCACATGGTCTGGATGAGCTAAGATATCCTCATCTTCACCGCCCTGCGTCCCCACCAGTGACGGAAAATGTCTTATTACAGGGCGTGGTGTACAAACACACTCCCAGAGACAGAGCTAATCAAGAATCCGGGGAGTCAAATCCCTGAGGAATTCCTGCGGGAGGAAGACCCGAGGTAGGAATACCATCAGGAATCTTGCTCCCACTCCCACGCTGGCAGTGATTGTTGGACAGGTGGTACAGAACACTCCTCCTCTCCAGCAAGCAGCCCTCCTCCGACTCCCTCCCTGACCTCCGCAGCAGATTCATTACATTCCCAGCATTCTGGTTCCCAGCTTTTAACCCTCCCAGCGCTCTGAATCAACCCTCTACCTCCATGTGAATACAGTACAGCTGTGGCGTTGCTTCATTTACATCATCACAGAGCCACCCCCCCCATGTGAGAGGCCCTGCAGACTGTTTGAGCAGGCTGGAGTTCAGTCCACAGACACAGTAAGTGGATTAGCTCTGACCCCGCCGTGTTCATCGTGGTCCACAGCGATTCCTGCCATGAACACTCTGAAACAACCTCTACACACAGCAGCATACAGGTGAATACACCTAGAAACATACACATATCAGCTCCATACGCGCTGTGTCTAGTAATAACCTGATACAGCTCAGGACTCTGGTTCCTGTTTGCCCACTGGTGTAAGAGGATTACAGCTGATACACACAAAATAAGTCTCACTGGCCAGGGACGCTTTGAGAAGCAGCTGTGTGTGCCGCTGACGGGGAAGGTGTGTTGTTTACCTGGATGATCTTGTCCTGTGGTCTGAGGCCTGCTCTCTGCGCTGGAGAGTCCTCGTCCACAGCGCGGATGAACTGGCCCGGTTTGGACTTCTCGCTGTGCAGGGTGGAGGCGTAGCCGCCGGATCCCTTCTTCATGTGGCAGAGCCGAGGCCGCGGCCCGCCTCTCTCCTCCTGCACACAGAGCACAACATCAGCAGTCCGTTAATAAAGTGTAGTTAAGGACATTTGACTGTGTCTTTGAATAAAACTGCAATAACATCACACATCAGATCATCAGATACAGGGTGCGTGGACAACAGTATGAATATGAATGTTGTGTTGTTTGTGGAAGCATTCTATAAATGCAGCGTGATCTGAGCTTCAAGTTCATTCATGCAGCTATGAAACATCTACAGAAGCCCATTCCCGCCGGGAAAATGAAAGAATAAATGGAATGTCATGAATGAAAAGGAAAGAAAATGGAACAGAGTCAGAATTCTGAAACACCAAGCCAAGATCATATATGAATTTGTATATTTGTATGGAATTTGTTTACCAAAAAATGCAAAACAAAAGTGGATAAAAACAAAAATGAAGGCATCAAAAACAATTATGAAATTAAAAGTTGGTAAATCAGTGGTCTTTTTATTTCAGTTATTATATTCACAGCTGAAAAGTGTGAAATATTAAATGAATAGTTACGACAAGACATGTTCACACATGTATTCCTGAGGAGAACCTGATCCCAATGGAAGGATAGAGAATTCAGACTGGACATTTTGTGACGCTGTTTGAACACAGCTATCCAGGCAGCAGGTCTGACACCTGAAGTGTAGCAGGTGATAGTGGGTGGAGTCGGTCTCATGCGCTCTGAGATTCCTGGTGGAGTGAGTCACAACAACAAACAGCAGGCACGGAGCTCGGCCACCACACGACCATATTTGATTCAGAGAGGCTGTGGTCGGTCGTCTTTATGGCTGCTTTGTATGTAACTTCCCTATTTACATGCTGCACATGACCTACGCAATACGCCCTGTGTGTTTTCTGTGTGGTGCTCACACACATGTCAATGCACATGGCGAGACACAGAGCACACGGCAGCTGACTGCTCTCCTGCAGAGGCTAACCCCACTGTGCCCGAGTGTCTGATGGACCTGTATATCCATCTATGTGGTCACAGCGTGCAGTTGGAGCGGCACTGCACTGACGCTGTGAGCGACAGATTTACTGCAAGCCTCCTGGGAATGATTAATGAATGGGTTCCTGTTATAAAGGCTCCATAAAGGTGTTGTCGTTTTCCAATACCCGTGTTTCAAAACTTTCCCTTACGGTGCTGCTGCCAGCTGTCCTTTGAACCCGCACAGTCGAGATAATTGGTCAGGTTTATTATTCTGTCCTTCATTAACTTTGAGCATTGAGGTGCAGAGGTATGGAAGCCTGCTTGTGCCTGGAAAAAACCAAGAGGATGAAAACTTGAAATATTGAAAGTCAAATTTAAAGTAAGTTGAATACTGTTAAATTCCAGCTGGCATATTAAAATCTCCTGATTGTGATCGCATGTCTGATGATTCTGACTTTTAGCTCTGACCTTGAATGCATCGGTTTTGTCCGTGCCTTCCACGGACACGTGAGAGAACAGAACCTTTACACCTTCTCCCAGCCGACCTGTGCCTGATGGAGGAGTGAAGGCCTGTGGCTCTGATAACAACCCACCCACTGCACCTCCACCACCTTATAAAACCACAGCTATCAGCGCAGAATCTTCAGCTATCAGCACCTATCTGTGCGCGAGTCCCTGCCAAGGGACCGTTTAACATCAACCAGTGCAACCTCAGCACTCACACTGGCGGACACACCCTGTCAGCCATTGGCAAAGTGGATTATGCATTGATCCAAGGGTTTATATGAACTCGGCAGGGTTGATGATTGCTGACACATCCTGAGTGAGTCACCGTGATATTTGGGAGGACTTTATGTGAGGTGATAGTCAGGCATAACCTTTGGATGGAATCACACATTTATGATGAGGCCTACATAATCAGTGGTTGTTAATGAAGACGATAGGGATGATCTAACAGGTGACGTGCTAAGTACACTCCTGGAATGCTGCACATCACAATTATCTCATCCTGCAAGCAGAGCAATGCCTCTCCCTCTGGGCCAGGGGACTTACCACATTCATAGCTATAAATATCTAGAGATAAGCATCAGCGCGAGGGAGACGGCTCTATCACGAGTTTAGTCTTCAGGCAGGCCCTGTCAGGCTTAACACAGGTGCCATATAAAGACCTGAATGAATGCTGTCTTAAAGCTGCACTAATGTCACATCATAAAATCCATTTACATCTCTCGCTCTGTTCTCGCTCTCTCTCTCTCTCTCTCTCTCCCCCCAACTGGTCAAGGCAGATGGCCGCCCACCTAAATCCGGGCTCTGCTCGAGGTTTCTGCCTCTACCGGAGGTTTGTCCTTGCTGCTGTCGCCAAATGCTTGCTCATGGTGGATGGGATTTAATATAAATAGTTTGGTCTGCTCTCTATGTAAAGAGCCCTGAGATCTGTGATTTAGCTCTATACGAATAAGAACTGAACTGCATTAAAGACCTCGTAGGGAATTCTGACCCGACTCAGCAGTTTCTCGACGATCTACAGTCTGTAACTGGTGTCTTTCAGCTCACTGTTTTGGTTTTACCCTGCAACTTTTATGGTTTGCTTCGCTCTCGCTGCAACCTTGTTTCCAGTAGCAACAAGCAGCTGATTCAGCTAAAAAAGGTTTAAATAGGGAACGCAGTGGGAGAGGAGCCAGAGATCTCTCAGGAGCTGGTGGAGACCAAAACAGAGCTACATGTTATGGAGTCCAGATGCCTTATATAGATTAAGCCTGACCTTTCCCCAAAGCCAACAACTAAAATGGAGCTCAAACCTGTGGTTAACACTTTGCTTATCACATAGGACCTCACTATACAGCACGGATAATGCTGGGTATTTTAACTAGTTGATTAAGGTGAACAAGCCCCATATAATCCATTTACTGCACCACAGGGGAGGAGAGAATCTCCCTGTGCTACAGGTGGTGACCTGAGACAGACCGCCACTCTCACTCTCTCTCTTTGTCTTTGTCTCTCTGCCTTAACCTGAGTGAGACCTTCTGATTTTCAGGGGCATGTTTCTCCTTCATTGCGTGCACAGGAAACCCACAGTATCAGCAGCATCACGCAGCCATGGCAGTGGCGGTGACAGGCTCTGCTGTGTGATAAAGACAGCTCTGGGTGAAGTCCAGCAGAGGCTCTTAAACATGCTGACATTGAGACAGTTTACAATGTTTGTTGCTAAACCGCCCATTTCTTGAAGATTAGCCTCAGAGAGTGTTTCTACACCTCCCACTCACTTATCTGAAACATCCTCGCACAGTGTGACATGTGACTAGCCAACAACAACAACACCATACTACATGACACATGATGTCGACTGTGTTGAAGGTTACAGCTGCGCCGACAGAAGAAAACAGACATCAGTATCAAAATCACTATTTTAAACATGCTGCACATATTGACATGACAACTCATTGTTGTCATAGCAACACAACATGCTTTCCAGCTCAGGAGTTTTTCTGAAGCTTTCTGAACTTAATCTTCTTTTAACTTAATAGCAATATATTCATATATTGATATTATATTGTATATTGATATATTATGCTTATGTATATTAAATGCATTTAATGTAATATCATATGATCTAACTAAAGAAATCTAAAAACTAGATAAGCATCAACGTACATGTGCATATATGCATGTTAAACTGTGGGTTGGGTAGCTCCCTTTTCCTCTCAATGGATGCCATGCTCTACAAAACTTTTGGAACCACTGCAACGGTTAATCCACCAGCGAAAATAGTCCGCTGAAATAGTTCTCTCCCTGTATAAGTAATGTTTGCTGAAGTCCCCAGTAACCAGCTGTTTAAGAGGAAACTATGTGTTTGTGACCTGTTTTTGAAGCTTTACATCTTCAGTAGGACGGGTTGGGTGTGGGGGTCAGAGAGAGGAAGCGAGTCAGAGAGTACTTCTCTACTCAGACGGTCCAGAAACAAAGGGCTGGTTTCGATGTTTAAATGGCGTGTGAAGATATTAGAGCTATAGAATGACATCAGCCTAGACCGAAGCCAGCAGTGCTATGCTGATAAACAGCAGCAGCAGCCGACAGGCAACGTTTGAAACGTTCCTTTCCTCCTCTGCAGGGAGGTCATAGGTTGAGCAGGCTCTGTGGACGACACTTTGTAAATAGAAATAACATCTGGTTTGTGATCTGCCACAAACAAGCACAGGGACAATATGTATTAGCATAATTTTAGTGTGATGGCAGAGTTAGCAGGCAGCCATTGCAAACATTCCCTAAGCTCGTTAAATATCAAAGGTTAATGGTTTTACAGCTCGCTTTAGTTAAATATCAGATCCTGTGTCTCATAAAGAAGGCTGACTTGTTAGAGGGACCTTGAACTGAGGCTGAAACGCTAAGCAGGCCACCTCTGAGCACAAATCCACAGAGAGGGAAAACATGTTCACAGCATGGTTCCACTGAGGGACAGACTGGATGGACTGTCCCGTGTCTATGAATCGAGCCATTCGTGTTGTTTGAGCACTGCCTGTGCTGTGACTCTACTGAGGCTTACAGGCCTTCTCACACCAGCCTCTGGAAAAAACCAACTCACAGAGTCCAGGGATTGTGGCAGTCCATGGTGCACCTCAGCAGTTGTGCAATAGACTGTAACAGCTCCTCACTGAAGCACGTACAGTTTGGGCTTTTTATCAGCAAGCTGCTGGTACTGATGAAATATCTGGATATTGTAACACGTTTCTTCTTTTTCCTGTTTAAATACTTGATTTTTTATTCTTTTCACTGTCTAATGTTTCTCTCATCATTCTGCACCAGACGCCAAGACAAATTCACTGTATGTATAAACATGTGGCAATAATCCTGATTCTGATTCTGGAACCATACTACTGAGTATCTGAAGCACTGACCTCTGTTCACACTTGTGACCTATTCTCTGATTTCAGCCAGTGTCAGTCTTGTGTCAGTCGTACAAATTTCTTGTTTATGTCCTGCAAAGTACAGGAAGAGTAACACCTTTGCACTGAAAACTCAAGCATCTGTTCTGCGCTAGTTTTAAAGCATCTGCCTTGGACTGATTTATAGCTAATATTACGGCCATCATTATTTTAATTATGATAAAATAATCTTAACTGCAGGTTGACTTGTCAGCATTTTTGTGAGCTTTGAAACAAGTCTCGTCCCCTGAGCAGGCGGGTGCAGGGTGCACTTCACCCACCTGCATCATCAATAATAAGGAGTTTTCTGAAGGTCCAAACAAAATCTGTGAGTAAAAGTAGGAAAATTTAGCAAAATTACTAAAAGTTAAACTCCTTTAGCAGAACAGCTAACTTCCCAGTAACGTACAGTATATTATATTATTAGCTTATTATTATTAGCTCATCAAACTACTGATGCATTGTGTATCACACTTAGTATAACACTCATTCTGGTAAAGGTGGGGCTAACTTTCAATTTTATATATATATATATATATATATATATATATATATATATATATATATATATATATATATATATATATATACATACATACATACATACACACACACACACACATACACCCACACCCACACACACACATACACCCACACACCCACACACACACACTACTCACAATAAGTTAGAGATATTGTGAGAGACTCAGTGGATGTCATACATACGGTGTTTGTTTCACTTCAGAGATTTTTGGGATAGGAGGCAATTGTATTGGGGTGATAGACACACCTCATTTTGTGTTTTCCACATAATGGTCTCACTGTGTACAGTGTGCCTTACATATTGGGGCCAATACCAAAAAAAAAAGACAACCCCGCCAATGTGGCATCGAATTTCAACATTCTGTGGGTATAAAAAGCTGGTATTGTCAGTAAGTCATTCCAAGTTCATCATTCAAACAGCCATGAACACACGACATCACTGGCTTGAGTGCCAGACGACCGTTGCAGGTGAATCACCAAGACACCACTGTGAACGTTTGCAGTGGGCACAAGACCAATGTGACCTGGACAATGCAGCAGTGGTGCAGATCCTGTTCACTGATGAGTGTCGGGTCTGCTTGCACAGAAATGATGATTAGATCAGCATTGCTGGAGAGGTGAGCGATCGCCCGAGGTCAACATGGTCCCCAGGGTTCAGCTTTGGTGGAGGAGGTGCAGCAGTCTGGGCAGGCATCACCAGTCAGCGCCAAAACAGATTTGGTTTGTGTAGATGGCTCAGTCACTGCGATTCTTACCTCAGAGACATCATAGAACCCATCATCATACAATTCCTGCTTACCCTCAACTTTCTGTTCATGGATGATAATGCTCCTACATCGTGCCAGAATTGTCTGGCTTCGACTTCAGGAAGTCGGGAGTGCCTCATATGGTATGGCCAGCAATGTCCCCTGACCTGAACCCCATAGAGCACATCTGGGACCAGCTGAAGCAGAGACTGGATGATTGTACCCCACCCCCATGTGACCTGGCAGAACTGCATGTAGCACTTGTGGAAGAGTGGAACACATTGCCTCAGAACAACATCATGAGGCTAGTGAGGAGCATGAAGAGGCGTCGCTGTCAAGCTGTCATTCGCGGCAAATGGTTGAAACACCACTTCTGACATTGTCTTGATTTTTGTTATTGGGGCTATCCTTGTTATTGTCTAAATTTTGGGGTATAAATAAACTAATGAAAATGGTGTTTCTTCTCATTCATTATTAGTAATGTCAAGAACTTTTACTTATTTCATTAAAATTCAGACCAAATAGGAAAAGCACCCATGTAAATAACAATATCCCTAACTTATTGTGAGTAGTGTATTATTATTATTGATATTATTATTATTGATATTGATATTGTGTGTGTGTGTGTGTGTATATATATATATATATATATATATATATATATATATATATATATATATATATATATATATATATATATATATATATCTCACCTAAATACTTCAGAAAACAGAAGTATGACCAAAAGCTCAAGTTATTAACCAAATGAATGCAATGGAAAGTAGTGGAGTGGACATGCGATGCAGCAGAAAATGAAAATAAGTCAGAAACGATAATTAAGCTTGACTGCATGTAATTCTATGAGCTATCGTTGGCCTCACCGCTGTGGTAGGCAGGTTCATTTGACTCTTTTCCTGTGGCAGAAACACAGAGGCGCAGAAGGCCATCACCTTCCATTACTTCACGATACTTAAGCCATCCTTGTGTAACCTTAAAGCCATTTCCTCATTGCATCGCCTTAACTGTGGCCGACAGTATTCTATGTTATATTCTAACCTTTGCCTGTGTGCTGCTGAGGTCGGTTACTCGTGTAGTACAGGAGTCAGTTATATTTCGGTGTGACGTCTGATCTGTCCAGGCTTAGCTTTGCAGTTCCTGCTGGAGGAAGTTCTGAGCTTACACAATCAACACAAACTAGACTGAGCTGCCACTGCATGCAGCATTACGGTTATCATGAAGTAGCTGAGACGAAAACAAACAGTGTAGCTTCAGTACTATAGCAACTCGCTGCAAGGACAGGAAGTGGTTTCTTCATTGGCTCCACCCTGGCTGCTAACAGCTTTTGCTGACAGAGGAACTGTTGCATGCAGTGTGAGTGTGTGTGTGTGTCTGTGTGTGTGCTGGTTACAGTGATGGCCTTTACTAGCCAAACCTGAAACTGAAAAATTCAAACAGCACTCATCACCCATGTTTCCCTCTGGTGTCTTGTGAAGAACGCATTATAATGAATTCAGCACAGACAGAGGGGAGTAAGAGCTGGCATTAAACCAGAGCTGTAAGGCTGTTTTTAATATGGAGAAAAGCTTTATGGTGGTGGTGGTGGTTTAACCACCAGCAATGCATGTTGGTGGTTAAATTAGCAAAGTTAGCTTCTCGCAAATGTGAAACCCAGATACATGTTAGTTTGCAGGCATCTGACTGAAAACCCAGATAAAAAGATGTTTTTCTTGTTTCTTGTCGTGGAGCTGGAGGAGCTGGAGGGTGTGGCTGAGATGAAGGGTGTCTGGGCTACTTTGCTTATCCTCCTGCCATGATGATCCAGACCCAACCAGCTGTAGTGGAAGGTTTACAGAATCTTTTTTAAGCTTAGTTTAATTTGACACCAAGTGATTGGTGATGAGAACTTATTTCAGAACACATTGTATTTTTACTTCCCAACACACTTCCCCCGGCTCTGCACACACACACACACACACACACAGTAATCCTTCCAATCTGGTCATGCTGAATTCCTAATTTAGCAACTGCTGACTGATTGAACTGTGAGTTGAAAGCCGGCTGAGGCCCAAACCTGAGTGCAAAGCCCGATATGTAACACGGCATTAATGCAGACAGAGTCTGAGCAGGGAGCTCAAAGACTCCTTCCTAGTTGCCTGCACCAAATGTAATTACAATCTGTCATGAGAGACCCAGGTGCATCTTGATGGATCTGCAGGCTTTCACTGGACAGCTCAACTTCGCGGTCCACTCAGAGCTGAGGAGGAGTAAACGATCATCTCCTATCATCTCGATTGTCAGAAGCATGTCTCGGATTCAGCCTCTAATGGAAAATACTGAAAACTGAATGAGTGGCTGAAGCTCTCTATTGCTAAGAATATATTACTGTAACTAAAGCTTGGACCACTGACAGCCTATTTTGTATCTTTGCGTGTGTGTGTGTTTGTTTAGACTAAGTCACTAAGAGAACAGTGTGGCAGTGAGGATCTCAGTCAGGCGACGCCAGCAGCACTTTCATGGAGTTTGTTTTGGATGGCAGCCCATACAAAGAAGCATCTGATGGTGAGCTGTTCCTGCAGGCAATGCTATTCACCATTTGGTAACGGCACAGTTTGTTTTTTTTAATACGTAATTATGTTATGTTATGTTATTAAAACACATTAGTCACTGTTATAAATATGTCTTTTGTAAAAAAAACTGTTGTGTTTTTCTGACATCTGGAGGACAGCCAGCAGAAGAAGCAGGGCAAAATATGATCAGTGCTGTCCACACTATGTAATAAAACACATACACACACACACACACACACACACACACAGCTGAAATAAAATAATAAGTGGTTTGACTTGGAAGTCTCTTAAGTGCAGGCTGTAATGTGACTGAAAATAGGCCCAGTCAAATGTGGAGGGCCTGGCAGCACACCCAGTTGTCCAGTCATCGTGATCGAGCCTTTGGCAGCCTTTCTGCCAAAATACATACACGATAATAATAATAATAATAGTGGAGGTCTTACTGCTTGGGCTGTGGGATAACTTTCACTGCTGCTATTCGGTCGATTGGAAGGCTCGCGATGCAGCTCAGCAGCAGCATAAATCTCTTTATTATTGAGATAGATATTCAAGTTACTATATTATTAAAAGAAATATGCATCAATTCTTCCATATTAGCTGGAGTGAGTGTTTGGCAGTCTGCCTGATAATTGACTTAAATGGTTAACTAATGATCAAAACAGGCAATTAACGTTCTGCCTATTTACGCAAGATAAATCCACCTGCCCTATATGAAGACCAGGTCATTTAGAAAACAATAGTGCCATTGCATACTTTGTCCATTATAAAGCATTCCCGTGTTAAGCAGCGGTGAAGCTATAATAGCATCATTAAAGCCCTAAAAAACAAAAAATGTTTGTTCACATTGAACCGAGCCTGTCTCTTATCTGTTGGTGTTATACAGATATACAGATATTCTATCAATAGAATAAACCTAAGCCACTGCAGCAATGTTGTGTAACTCGATGGTAATGCTGATCTGTGGCATTTACTACTCCTGAATCAATAAAGCGCCAGATTAATTGTTCTTTCCTAAGCTTATATGAGCCAACCGATAGGCGACGTTGTAAAGGCTGAAGACAAAATGATCCCTTGGAGAGATGAGAGCTGCCTCAAGACCTTCACGCCGCCTTTGAGGATCAAAGTCCTGTGTAACTGCAAACAAGGAGTGCAAGCCAGGGGGGCGCAGGGTGAACCAGGTCCCTGTTAGAGAGAGCAGTGATGCTGTATCCTCTCAGAATGAGAAACCTTTGGATTGTCGGGGATGAAATGGAATCAAATTATTGTTTTTGGTCCAGAACCTGATTATACTGAACTCTGGCTCAACAGTTTAAACTCCCGTTCACTGGAGGTGCTATTAATCATTGTTTGTTTGATGTTTTCACATCGCCAAGTAGAGAAGAACAAATTGCTGTTTAATCCTGTGGCTGTCCCCTCCCACCACACACATTCTCACTTCGCTCCAGCCCTATAGACCGCGCGTGTTAAGTGAGGGTGTAGGTATTTCAGGGTCAGCATGGCCTCCTTGCTGAGGCGTGAGAGAGCTCTCTCCTTTCCTCTCTGGCCCAGAAGTCTTTCTCCCCATGCAAACACTGTGGACAAAGCCTCTTTCTGCTGCTGACGATCTCTATGGTGACCGGTAGACAGCCCTCGGCGTGGTGGAGGACTGAGCCGCTGGGGGCCAGGATGTTACCATAATATGATGACATGCTCACTCACTTCATGCTTTTTATCTGCCAGGGAAACGCAATCTCTGAAGAGTCAGACATCCAAGTCTGGGTGGAGACCATCGCCGTGTGGATTTTGTTTAATCAAGCGTAAAAAAGGTTTGGTGACTGAGCTCGAGACTGCAATGCCAAGTCCAACCAAAGACAATCACATGAAAGGACCTATTGTTTGAAGCGTAACCATGATTGTGCTCAGCAAGGCAAGTTTAACGTCATCAGTGGCCAGCCCACTCGAGTGTATCCCACTGGGAGGCTGGTATCGGAGGCTAGGATCAGACCGTCACTCAAGCTCTGCCAAGTTTCCCATCAGGAGGGATTGTGGCTGCAGGTTTGCGGGTCTTTTCACTTACTGGAGATCAGCGTATCAGTGATGGGACATGAGCCAGCTATGCAGGCTGAGACAGAGACCTAGACTGCATTTATAACAGCAGAAAGGCGTGTTTGGTTGTGCAATATGGCACACAGACAACAGATGATATGGTATCAACGTGCACAACATACAGCTCGAATATCACAAGTGGAGAAGCAAGAGCTGATCACTCCATTCAACATCTGAGGCTGCACAAAGGTCAACTAGCATTAGCCTTGGAGCTAGCTTTGAGGTGGAGAACTTGGCAATGATTACACTGATGAGCTCTCCTCTTAGTCAGGTGGGAGTTAAATCATGAATCCATCAAGTTGCGCAGTAAAAAATCTGAGCAAAAAGCTAAAAAACTAAAATAAAGAAGTTGTTTGCGTGGTGTGGAGTGCGTGGAGTTGTTGGCTGATGTGTAAAAGTGTTTTTTAGCAATAAAAACTAATCATGCAGTGGAAACCGACTTACATAACTTTTGTTGTGGGACATTTTGAGGGTCCACATTTATAATTAAGAGTCTGTGCAACAGCTGTGCATCTTTCCTGTGCAGGGACCCAATCGAGCACTGTACTGCAACGTCCACAGCGTGTCACCTATGTGTGCAGCGTTTAAACATTTAGTGATGTATTAACAAAAAACAGCAACAACAGACTAACCAATGATTAAATATATATATAAATTATGTGGATTTGTAAAATTGTACTGCAACACATGAAAGACACTGTTTTATTGCCATTTCCTTCGTATTGTTTTACAGCTGACCCTTGACTCCTGCCAACCAAGTCTAAAAATAACCTGGGATCCCATTATTTTTTGTTCTCAATGAAAACCACTTCCCTTTCTCAACGCTTCCACAATGAGACTGGTTTTTATTGCTGTTGCACAAGTTTTAAATAAAAGCCCAGACTTTGCACTGGATAAAACAGTTATATAGCCTACCAGACCTTGCCAAGGTTATGAACGTTTTAAAAATTGGGTTTCATAACAGACAACAAAAGCCTGGTCTTTCAAAGGGGCAGGATTATGTTAATCCAAGGAATGAAGCGCAGAGTACTGAAAATCTTGATGTGGTGGAAGGTCTCAGAGTCCAGACAGGGCGTTAAACTATTAGCACTGTTGCTAATCTTGCTATTTTTGTGGGTGACATCAAGAACTCTCACCCAGGAAATCAGAAATCAAGTAGCACCTTCACCCAAAAATAAAGTCTAGACACTCCCGGTGTGCACAGTGAGGCGCTGTTTTTATCCCTTTATGTCAATTCATATCTGTCAGAATCCATAAAAGAATAATAAAAGTATTAAAAAGGAAACAAAAGATGCTCCGTCTCGCTGACAAGCATCAATGTGACAGAGCCTCTGGTCCGACAAGCCAAACCTGACCGGGAATTCAAGAAGGGAGGGAAAGAGACTGACAGATCTATGACAAAGACTCTGTTCAGCAGGAATGAGTAGGCTCCTGGCGCATTTCACTGCGCTGTGTCACCTCTGTCTGAGCTTATAGCCTTTCACTGGCACTGGAAGCGACTACTTATCAGGGGATCTATTTCCATGGAACCTTTGCAGCTCAGAGGCAGGGCTGGCCTCAGATCAGATGTGTATGTGGGGCACTGCTGTTTTGGCTGATGCACATGAAAGGTACGTCTGGCTCCTAGAACGTGGTAACGTGTTTTGGAGGATGGTGAACCTTGCACAGCAGCCCAGGCACATACTGACAGAGTTGGATCATGCATGGACAGGCACAGTGAGATATCAATCCCTTTCATCTCATGTAGGACGACATTATAAATGATGCTGCAAATCAAAGATCAAGAATGTTTTATCACATTATTGGGTTTTTTTTAATGTTTTCTATGTTTCCTTTTGACCCAATACTTGGAAGGAGTGTTGAAGGAAGGAATTTAAAGCCTA
Organism: Datnioides undecimradiatus; assembly: GCA_008933995.1. Classification (NCBI taxonomy): domain Eukaryota; kingdom Metazoa; phylum Chordata; class Actinopteri; order Lobotiformes; family Datnioididae; genus Datnioides; species Datnioides undecimradiatus. The sequence goes on along the minus strand of WARS01000066.1, from coordinate 2,283,360 downwards.
AAGGCACCAAAACACAGATAATATAATATAATATAATATATAATAAAGTGATAAGTCTAAGGCAGACTTCGTAGTGTATTAACTTCAGCAGAGCAGTGATTTGTACTGTGCTGTACCTTGGTGCTGGAGCTGACACTCAGTCTGTCCGACCTGACTGAGGAAGCATCCCCATTCTCACGCGGGACAGGGGTGGACTCTCTTGGAGTGCCGTTGCTGTGTGTGTCCCCGCGCTCTGAGTCGCTGTCTCCACCGGGCAGGGGAATACCCTCCGTGACGAATTCTTTCCGGCACTGCAGGTTGTGTTTCTTCAGTAGCTCACTCGTCTCGTCATCCACCACGATAAGCTCCAGAGCCCCGGTGGTGGCCCGTATCCTGGCGACCACTTGCTGATGGCTCTCGCCCTCCACGCTCTCTCCATTCACGAATGCCAGGCGGTCGCCCGCGAGAAGACCGGCTGCAGAGGCGGGAGAGTCGGGCTCCACGAGCCTGATAACCTGCCCGGTCTTGCCCTTCTCTCCATGCAGGTGGAACCCGTAGCCGTTGTCTCCTTTCGACAGCACGCACAATCTGGGTCGGAGGTTTGACATGTTGTTGCACTTCTAGCCGATAAAAACTTTTCTGTTCACTGTCAAACCACTCAGGAGCCTCTACACGAAGAGTCCCACAACGACCACAAGAAGAAGTGACACCTGTTGCGCACACTGACTTTGCTACAGCTCCACTTCCGCTGAACTGAGGCGCAGTACACTTTCCACCGCTAATGTAACAGCGTTTTCACTTGTACCGCCTGCCCCACAGGTCCTCCCCTATGAACAGCTATGTTGCAATCTTGGTTCCACATCCAGTCCGTCAACGTCTCGTGCTCAGCGGAGGTACCAGTGTAAAGCTGTCACAGCGGCGTCAACGCGTGTCGTCGGGTTTTTCAAAATAAAAGCTAAGCTACAGTTTAGACTACATGTCGAGACTTCTAATCAGGATCTCGGTGACACTTGGCGACTCAGGGCACGTCCTCTGCACGTTTTTTGGGTTTTTTTGTTTTTTTGCTTAGTTAAACACGTTAAGAGTTACTTAAACAAGTTTTTAATTGAAGGTGATTCAGTGTGTGTTTCTGACTCCACTACCCTGAATAATACAACAACATCCCCTGAATAAACACATGAATAAACACAACCTGAAACACACTCTCCCATCAGAATTCACTCAGCTAAAGTTGATTTGTAATGAATAAACACAAATATGATAAAAAAAAAAAAGTGAAATAATCCAGGAAATAACTCGGAGACTAAGTGAATCACCTACAATGTGTGTGTGTGTGTGTGGGGGGGGGGGGGTGTCAGGTTTCAAGCCAAAAAAAGTTAGAAATGGACGTGTGACCTCTGTGTTTCTAATAGCTGTCTAAAACCTTGGCTACTTTGGTGTTTACTAATACAATAGTTTTTGCTTTTTTTCATAATGCTTAAAAATTTAAATACAATAGTTCTGTGAACCTTGTGTTGTTTTTTTCCAATATTTCATTGTATAGGACACTTACAAATCACAAAGCTCCAACTAACAAAGCCACATGGCAGCTCTACCCAGTATATTGTAATACCACATGCTATTACACGGCTTCCAGAAAGTGAACCAACTGCACTTTAAGCACTGAGGAACGACCTTTTCCCTTGATACAAGGTTCACCTCAAAAGTAGAAAAAAAGCAGCAGTGCTTGTACTTTTATTTTGAAGGCCAAATCTGCAAAGAGGAAGTTGGTATTGTTTAATGACTGAAGTATAAAAGCAGGTAAATGCATTAAAGAAATTAAAGTGCCTGAAGGCTGCCATACCCTTTGTTTGTAAGGCGGTTTGTGGTATTTCAGTTGATTGCAAAGTCTCTCTCACCCACACACTGGCATGCACATGCACTCTTTCCGCTATAGCCAACCAAATGGGTGACTGCAGGGGAGACATAAAGTGTCAAGTGTTAAAAATAGTTTAATTTAATGCAACATAGAGCACATCAAAGACAACTTTTGACAGCAAGGTCTGACAACAAACAACTGTTAAATATATACAAGCTATTATATTGTTGCAAACTAGCATTGCATACCGTTGTCAAACTTGCTTGTGTTACAGTAAAACCAGAATATGGAGTTCTGACATCATCAGATTAAGCTGCACAAATCAATAGTCATGTTAAAGGAGCTGCCTGTAGTTGCAAAGCCACACAGAATTACCACCCAGCTCTGCAGTTCTCTCAGCTCTAGTCGGCATTTTGGCTTCTTTTAAGTAATAAAACTGAACTTAAAAAAAAAATTCTAATTAAATTATGGTACCTTCACAACAGTGAATGGCAGGCAAAGTTAGCAACTAGCTAGTGAATGATGCATTGCATTTGAAGCTCAACAGCCAATACTTCTCCCAGGAAACAGAGCTAAAAGAAGAGTGAATAATACACTTATAGTTATGGGGTGGCCAGAAATTTGATGCCAAATGAGGCCTAGGTGTCTGTATGTATGTCAGATGTGTTGTTTTTGAGGCAGTCAATTGTCAGTGGTGTGTTTACAGCTTGCTCTGCTGCCCCCTAGTGGCGAATGTTTTTTTTTTACAACTCAATCAATGCAGCTTTAATGTGTTGGCTCACATTTGTACTAGATCTAAAATTCAAATTTAACCCTGAGTGTTGAAAATCTGCAGAAAAACTGTGAAAAAACTGTGAGTTCACACACTCTGGAGGCACTGCACACAGATCTGGTTCATGCAATCAATTAACATACCGAGCTTTAAGTTCATATTCTGGTTATAAAGGCAGAATATTGTTTTTTGAGGAGGAAAATAATGTAGCCAACATGTCAAGAAACATTTTTCAAAAATCAGTTCACTTGCTCACAAATTGTATATACATATATATGTTCCCTAAGTGGACGAAATTAGAAATCCAATGGCAGATCATTCTCAAGTCCCTCATGTTTGGTCATAGAGCAGACCTCCTCTAGAGATGATTTTCAAGTGACCAACACATTTTTAGCATTAACCCAGTCCCTTGCATGTTCAGAAATAGATTTGTCTTGCAGTCTTCCTCGACAGGCGCTCAGAGCGTTAGCTTTTTCTCTAGCTGTGTCCCTGAGCTTTTCGGGTTTCAGTGAGCATTCAACAACCAGCAGCTGTCACACATTGAGAATAAACCAGTCTGACTAAGTCATAAACAAACAGAGCTTGTCCATGTACTTGGCTTTGAATAGTATCCATGACACAGTGTGGGGCCTTTGTCTGGATCTGATGCATGACACATAAGGCTGTAGCAATGTGGATTTTTCAAAACTGATATACTGAAGTCTACCCTCAGACAGTGTTCTCTGTTGAGTACAATAGTGGTGTGTGAGTCTATATAATTCTTACGATATTGTTCACTTTGGCAAAACTTTGGAAACTTCCATCAGCAAGAATTTAGGTTTAAAAAAAGCTATTGAAATGTATGTAAGGCAAACAACAAAAGATATATTTAAAAATATACATCAAAGAAGCATGAATTATATTATTTCAAAAAGTTATAATAAATTTAGGGAAATATGTTGATTCACTCTCTGTCCAAATGTTTGATGAGAAGATCAATATAAATGTCATGTCTCTGCGTCAAATACGAAGCTTCAGTCAGCATGTGGTTGCTGTTTTAGCCACGTTAGCGTAAAGAGTCTCGGAATGGCCATGCTGGTCTGTTGACAAGCTCACCACTTTGCACCACAGTGAAATAGCTAGCAGCTATTGGATGGGTCACCATGAAACTAGACAGACATTCATGTTTCCATAGAGAGATCAAATACTAGCAGAATCTGATGTTCCCAAGTGTTAGCATCTTAGCATGCTAAACTAACCCGAAAAACATTTTACTACCTACATGCATGTGCTAGCACTGCTAATTATTGTTACTGCTAGAAACTGATATAACTGATGTTTAAAGATGTTTTGCAGTCTCACAGAGCTGTTATATTTGAGAAGTTTAGAAGAAACTACAATATATAGATGAAATATGATGAGCTATGTTAAAATACATATTTTTGAATAAATATTTATTTTTTAAAAACAGATCCATTCTTTAATTATATATTCTATGACTAATCGACTATTAACTATTGTAAGGACAAGCGCACAATCAACCTAATTTTAAACATAATTTTATCTGTATAATATGTGTTGGGTTATTAATGTCCCAATGGATGTTATAACTGATCCTTGGTGCTGATGGTAGGCTCTTAACTCTTACAGAACCAGGCTTGTTGTTTCATCCAGTCTTTATGCTAAGCTAGGCTAGCCACATCCTGACTTCAGTTCTGTTTGCAAAGTCGTATTGATCTTCTCATCTCGCTCTTACAAAGAAAGCAAATAGTTTGAGGTTATTTTCTTATATAATCTAAATACTTTTTTTACTACTCTGTGAAATATGTTCTATAAATATTCAGTTGTCTTTAAGAATAAAAGTCAGTCTAAAGAGTTGAGTAAACGGTTCTTGGCTAAAAACACTGTGGTTTTGTGAGTCTGTAGCTTGGTTTATCCTCCTCTCACTCCATTGATCTACTTTTGGCTTCTTGTATGAATGGCAGCATCATATTTTAGGAGCAGCAGTGAGTTAATAGGGCTTCCTCCCACTCAGCAGGTCTCAGTGAGTTGTTGACAGTCAGTTCACCCAGAGTGGTGGGAGGAGGACTCGGCAGGTGAGACTCAGAAGTAGCTGCAGCAGCCTGACTTCTCCCTCTGTGCCTCTATGTATTCATGAATCTGGAACTTGGGTTCATTGGGGTGCTGGACGGCCCGGTGCTTCAGTTCCCTGAAGAACAGAACCAGACGTAACACCTCAAAACATCATTTACCTCAAAACAATACACAACTATTTTACATCAGAACAACTTAAAAAACATTTTGATTGTTCACTTGTAATAAGGAGAATGTCCTTCCTTTCATTCCCACTCTGCACTCAAATGCCTGATCTTGCCCTACTGTGATCTCCCAAGAGAAGCATGCAGTGGTTCATAGCACTACATCACACACCACCAACTGTCATTTCATTTCATGTCATGTGATGTCTGTATGTTATTAGACTGATGCTGTGCTAGTTATGCTTATGTGAATTAAAACAATTGTATGAATTATTTATATGAAGTATATTATTCTTTAATTTCCAATTCTGACACTAATCCATTGTATATATGCCTTATAATAACTGTATTATTAAACATTAGATGATTTACGTGAAGTCAATGTGTTCATTGTGACTGGTGCTTAAAATAGGGGTCTGAAATATTTGTAGATGCAAATTAACAATGATGAAAAAAGTCTTATTATTATTATTACCACTAAACCCTTTTTTGTGCTTCATTATTAAAAAATGAAGGTTCTTATAAGAAAAAAAAAAGGTTCACCCAAATGTAATGTGAATTTCTGGATCCTAATATCCTATAATTATAGAAAATGCTGATTTGAATTGAAAGTGTAAGCGCCCTTTCAGAAAGACATCATTAGATGGCTTTGATGACAAAACACTTCTAAAGGATTCATTCATTTTAGATCAATAAGGTGGGCATAAATTGTAAGTGTATTATAAATGTATGCATATCTTTAGTTAAACAAATGCTTACTAAACTGTAACAAATAAATATACACCTCTTAGTTAAGAAATACATGAAATGTTGAGTTGTTATTTGAACTAACATTATTATCTCTTAATTGTCTACATATGATGTATTAAGTATTAATATGTTTAATAATTTTAACTGATTCAAAGTCATTTTAAAGGATTTAATTTATTATTATACGTTTGCCTTTTGTTTGATTAGCTTCTGTAGCTGACAGTAAACAGTTGAAAGGAATGAATAACATGATAATAATAATAATAATAACTTCCTACTTGGCCACAGCAGTGAAGGCCAGCTCTACGTTGACGCCCGTCTTGGCACTCGTCTCCATGAAGGGAACAGAGTACTCCTGATAACACGTAGAGGAGCAGACAGCAGTGAGCAACAGAGTGAAGCACATCAGCCCTGGCTGTGCAGCAGCTAATGGCATACTCACTTTGGCCAGTCTCTCCCCTTCATCTCTCCTGATCGCTCTGTCACTGCTCATGTCGGCCTGACGAAGAGATATAGCCCCGCATTGTTAGACCATGACCGTCATTTACAGATGCAGTCATACACTTCAACGAGATAGTTCAGCTGCTTAGAAAGCTATGAATACTTTTATGCCATCGTGCAATTAAAATTAAAGAGTGTCACTTCAAAAATACATTTCAAGGTCTCCTTTGGATTTTTCTAATTTATTAATGTATTAACTCATTATAATTCCTATGATCCAGTAACAAAAGTATTTATGTAACCTGCTGCTTTCATGGTACATCGGCTTTTATATGTCTCCCCGCTGAATGAGTTTCTGCCACCAGCTGTTAAACAGTGAAGCAGCGAGAAACAGACCTTTTGTTTAACAGACACTGGTGGTTCCTGAGTTAGACTGCAATTTCATTTCTCAGCACACTGGGTGATTTAAAGTGAAGGCCTGGGTCGCAACTAGATCTAGCGTCCTAGCAGGATTTAAATTCAGTCACACAGTGTCTTATTTTATATGTTCAATAAACATCCTCTTGAATCAGAATCATAGAGCACCGACATATATTGCATATCTACTATCAAGATGCAACAGTCAGGTTTCATTAAAGATCACATTCCTTTCCGCGCTCTTAAGACTTTCTTTCAAACTGTTCTCTCTCACCTTGTTGCCCAGCAACATGATGACTACATCGCTCTGTGCATACTCATGGACCTCTGTTAACCATGCCTGAAATAACAAAGACAGACACACACATAGAGAAACACAAAAAGTGATCCAACAAGTGTGTTTGCATATGGCTGATACTTGGAAGCTAAGTTTAACTATAGGAAAACACACACACACACACACACACACACACAGGTCACCGTATGCTCCGTTGCTTTGTTTGTTTTTGTTAAAGGCCATTTCCCCTCCTGACCCACTCGTTTCTAAATGTCTCCATGTGATAGACACATCCCAGACTTACCCTTATGTTGTCAAAGGAGGTTTTGCTGGTGATGTCATACAGGAGGAGCAGAGCTTGGGAGATAAAACCAATAAAAAAAGATGGATGAACACGTGTTTGTATTGCTGCACAGCCCCACAGCAGTAATGGGTGTGGATAAGTGCAGCTGAGAGTCACATGTCGATTATGTTACGCGTCTGCCTCACCATGTGCATCTCTGTAATATGCGTGTGTCACACTTCGGAACCTCTCCTGTCCTGCTGTGTCCCAAATCTGAAACAGAACAGGGAAAAAGAAGCTGCACATGGTGACTTGGCCTGGTTCCACTTGGCTAACTCTAATTTTCAGTTACAACACTGGTGCCCAAGAGGAAACCAGCCCGTGCTCTAAAAATAGCCTTCTATTGTGAAAGCACATCAAGTTTTCAACGGACCTGATTTACTTACTGACCTGTAGTTTGACCTTTACATCGTCAACAGTCACCACTTTATTCTGAGAGAAGCAGAAACACAGCCGATGTTAGAACACGCTGGTGTAAAGACGGATAACATCGTCTCCGGTAACTTTCTGAGAGGTGTTTCCAGGTATTGAGGATTCTGCCTCCACACCAAAACACAACAAAACCACGTGACCCACGAAACATTAAACAGCAACATTTCTTAGAAGAATCAGTGTCTGTTACTAATCCACAGACCTCACTGTATCTGCTTTCTCTGAACTGTTGCTATTGAGTCTTATGGTCATAGCCCTAATCAGTTCATTTCAATGGAATTGCTGCAGTCGGTGGATTTGCCTGGAGAGGTGAACTTAATCCTTCTGAATCTTACACATTGAGTATAACATTGATTAACACTGACATGGGAATTGGCAGCGTTCATTAATTGTGAACTGTCTTGACAGTGTGAGTCAAAACAGAGGACGGTGTATGTTTGCTGTGTGTCACCATCTACTGTTCTAACCTCCTCTGTTGATGTAGAAACTACAAACCACTACTAACTGGAGCCTGCGTTAGCTTGTTCTTGGTTGGCCTGTATGGTATTCGTTCTCAGGTGCTGTAGTTTACAACCCCACCATGAGAGTGGGCCCTATGTCAACTTCTAGTGTCAGCTCTTTAGAGAGGACCATTGGCTGAACTCACTACCTACCTAACTTGTTGAAATCAAAAGAGAATAGCTAGCCAGAATAGCTTCAGTCAGTGTAGGAGGGCTTGTAGGAGGACAATGCATTGCATGGTGTCCAATTCATGGGCTATGGTCCAACATGTCAAACCTAGGTCAGGGACACCCACAAGGCACAAACAAGTGTCTTGCCAATAATGAGCCACTATGGCGTTGCACAATGAAGTGGTTTACTTCCAGTGCGTTCATTGATCTCTGGAAGCACACCAATCTTATTTTACTAAAGATTGGTTTGCTGTTGGCTGTGATGGTCAGCGTGCCCTATATTTTGTTTGAAAGGCTTTTATACAGTTGAGTTGGGGTTGCTTTGGGTCCCGTTTGTCCGGAACTGTCCAAAAAGACTTGTTGCTTTTGAGTATTTTGTAATTTTGGAAGCAAAATTCAATTTCTGGCCACTGTATAGAGGTGGAAGTAGAAATCAAACCGAAAACGTGATTTGTCAACTCCTTTCCAACACCAGATTGTCCTGCATGTGAAAGACATATACATACTTATCGTGCATGCACACCAGTACTAACGCACCGTGAATCCAATGCCCACGGTAGCAGAGAAGGACCCGGGGATGAACTTTCCCTGATCGAACTGCACCAACAGAGACGTCTTTCCCACTCCGCTGTCCCCAACCAGGATGGTCTGCGGAAAAAACAGTCAAGTTCAATAAAAACTATACTGGGTTCAGAATCAGCCCTTGCTGATGATGAGTTGAGGTTGTGAGTCAGCATCTGCGTCATGAGGGACATTTTTGCTTCCAAGCTTTCACAAATAATATTATCTTTTGTAAGAGCTTGGCAGCACACCACTATTGTACTGTGACTCACAGATTGGAGGAGACAACCTTCAAGACAATGAAATGAATTAAAGACAGCATTCAGAAGTGTCCAAGACAGTCATCAGTCAATACTTCATCTTCTATGGGCCTGTCTTTCATTTGTAAATCCACTTAGAAAAGTCACACTGAGGTACCCACGCACACAGTGCCCTCCAGCTGGGTCTGGTATAATGCATGAGATGCAGCCAAGCTGTTCTGCCAAGACAGGGTTTGGAAGTTTCAATGAAAAGAAACAAAAAATCAGAAATGAGAAGTCATCTGGTAGTGAACCACTTATAAATGATCATAACTACTTTCAGACAAGGACATCAAAATTCAATGATTCTGCGCAACCCCAAATCTGGCCAGCATCAATACTTTTGTACTGTGGTTATGGCAAATCAAGTGATCTTTGGGAACGGAGAGTGGTCAACGAACACTCAGTTCAGGTTAGGGTACGGCCAAACTTGAAATGCTTCTCAGGATTAATGCAAACGTCTTTGCAAACCAGCGCAGAGGTGCTTTTCTAAAGCCGATGCCCCTAGATCCTACATTTTTGGCCAACATTCCAGCAAGTAAATAAGCACCGATGTAAGGTGCCACATCTGTTTAACCTAAATCCAAATTGTTTCACGTTCCACATTTTTATATATTGCAGTACGCAAGGTGAAACTGAAACTCTACATATGCTTGAAGCGGTCAGGCCAGGATGTGAACCTGTTGCGAACTTTAATTCAGATTCATTAATAGCCTTCCAAAGGCTTCTTCTGATGTTTCACGGTTGTTCTAACAAAGTGTCTGATTGCAAGCATTGAAATGAAGATTCACTGATGCACAACACTGATATCATACAGACCTTTAAATTGTTTCAAAGTTCCATCGATGATAAGAGGTGGTCTTGGTGACATCTGGAATAGTTAGCTTGTCATGAACCTCCACGAGCTGTCAGCTGGTCTTTTAAAGATGTTAAAACATTGACCCCATTCTGTCGCGATCACTGTTGCTCAAAAGTGGCCAGATGTCTAAACTTTGATGGCGCCCTCACTGTCAACACGATGTCAGAAGTTATCTTGGCCAGACGTGTCGACGTGGGCCTGTCTTAAATTTTTTATATTAAACGTCAGATCTCTTCATTTTAAATCTGTAACATTAGCTACCTATACCAGCACAGAATGCTGAGGGGATCTATGAATATTTATATGTATATTTCAACTGTTAATCCATTTTGTCTTGATGCTTTATGAATGACAGAATCTGGGAGAAAGAGGAAAGGATTAGAGTTGAGAAGCCGGAGCAGCTTTTCTCAACAGTTGCAGGTTTCAGAGCCTCCCTTTGATCTCAGCACTCAGAGGGATTTCTGAACACTCTCAGAAATGTGTCACATTTTCAAAGTTGCCGACAAAATACGGATACTGCGTCGACGACCATCAACTGCACGTAGGCACCAGCCATAACCTTGGTTAAATGATGGAAACGAGTCAGTGCAGCAGTTAACAGAGTGAATATGTTTGGGAGATACAGTGATGTAAAGGTACAGCATTGTTGATGTTCGAGGCCTTCGAGGGTGTGGGAGTCTGTGTGACACAGGTTGTGGGGCTCATTAAAACATGGACCTGCTGACATTTGCAAAAACTAAGCCAATTATTTTCTTTTTATCTGCACATTTGAATTTATGTACATGTTACAGCGAGATAATGCATACTGCTGGTTACACGAACACCGCTAATGACAAACTACTGACATTCCCTGCACCAAATGAACTTTGTACTTAGTGCCTTTTAGCTCTTCTTTAGCAAACTAACACACCAAGGTAGGTGACACCTGTTAAGCAGCTGTATGCAGCTTAGAATGATAGTGGTGGTACATGTGCTGTTGGTTTCAGGCATCGGCAGGCAGAAGTTTTCACCCAGAAATTATTCATTTTTGGGTCAAATGTTGTCAGCAGATTAGAATATGCTAACATTAGCAACACAACCTGAAATGATGTCTCAAACTGACTATTCTCTCTCTTTGCTAGCAGTGAGAGTAACTAAGTGAACAGATGATGCCATATGCTCAACCAGGCTCCTTGTTGCTGTTGTCTAACCAGTCGGTAACCATTCATTGCTGCTTGACACAAAACGCTACCACTACCAGGCCTCCATCATAGAAATGTCACATCAGACAACAGGTACAAAGAGCTCTGTATACTGGGAAACACAGAGACAGCAAAAGGCCCAAGCTTTAATGTTTTAATGTTTGACTCTTTTTAAAACCGGTGCTTGATGGCTGGCTACACATTTTACAAAACAGAATGTGATAATGTCTTTGTCCTCCTGTTGCTTCACTCAAACACAGCCTAGGTTAGCTGCTTGGCCTGTATGCCGTTCATACTTTCAAACTTTCATTTGCGAAGTTCCAAGCTGAAGGTTTAAAAGGCAGAGTATTGAGTGATATATTTGGCATCATTAATACCATCTCTGGTGCTGTGGCCTGGTTTTTTAGCCTAAACTCTACTATCACTCAGGAGCAGCACACAGTAACAGTATACTACACAGCGTATGCGCTAGTTGCGCTAACATAACCTGTGACCCAACCAAACAATGCAGTGGGTAAATGATTTTGGGAGCAGTCTCAAGGTTTTAGGTGTTGGTCACAAACAGAGTCTGAGGTGGAGAAGAGCTGAAAGCAAGGACCCTCCATACTGATGATAGCTATCAGGATAACGACTCTTAGCTCTGTGCTGCTAACAGCTACAGATTAATCAACGGGTTGATGTCATGATGTTAAAACTGGTTGGTTGAGGCTCATGTAACCATAAGTCATATTTTGTTTTGCAGAAACAAAATGTGATTTGAGCTTAAAATGTAGTAAGTAACTATGAAAATTTTGATTTTTTGGGGAGTTTTGGGGTATATTTTGCTCAGTAGTTGCACAGTATGACTGGGATATGATCTACAGCTGTTAATTCATTTCATCCCAACTTTAAATGCCAAATATCAGCCTTAATCATATACAAAATCAATGCTTAGGTTTAGCAAGTGGTCAGCAGATTTTACACATTTCTTTGAGACGCATTCAAAACGATGAATCACTTCAAAATGAAAAAAATAAAAATAAAAAGATCAACACAGATTTCCTGTGACTTCGTGGCATCTGTTTCCTGTTTACTGTACATCACTGAGCATGAATCACGATGCCTGTGTGTGTGTGAGGACAGAGCCAGCGGAGAAAGGCGGCCGCAGTTGTAGGATTACGCATGCATGTGGACATGTGACGACGGACGACGAGGAACGTGCGTGCGTTTGTGGTGGGAGAGGGGGGCTATGACGCTGTTTCCGTGGTAACAGAGGTTAGCTGGGAAGTGAGCTCGTCTCATATTGCCTCACTGGAGATTTGAGGCAATTAGGTGAGAGCACCGCAGATGTTTGGGATGTGGATGCTGTGGATGATGTATGTAGAATATTGTTCATAAATGTGGTGTGGAGAGAGAGGGAGGGGGAGAGAGAGAGAGAGAGAATATTAAGGGGGGGGGGGGGTATACAGTGCAAGTGGATTTCTTTCTTCCTGACTGAACCCAGTTCTTTGTACCGAGAAGCTTCTGTGAGAGCTTCCATGAAGGCCACTGTGAGAATAAACACGTATACGGTTAAAAGGCCCTTTAGTGCACAGGAAGTTGTAAAGGCGTTTTAAGGAAACGGCGATCACTTCACATGGTTGCGCTAATCTTCTCGGCCTGAGTAATTGGAAATGTCACTTTTATCTTTCTGCAGAGTTTGAAGCCTGTGACTCACAGGACAGCGGTAATGCAGTTTGACAGTTTCCATATTGCCACTAATTTGGTTCGATGCGCTGCGCTGAAACCGCAGAACAGCAACCGATAACTGGAGCTTCTGATAGTAGAAGTCAGTCTGATGGCTGATGCAAATTTACATCAGTGTGTGAGTTGAATGACAAAATAGCAAAACTAAATTTTGATATTTTATGGCGTATAGCTAATACCAGAACAAAACGCTATAATTTAAATGTCCTAAAGATATTGTACACATTTGTTATTGTCAGCAAATGTGAGTCGTTTGGTGACCAGTATTCACTCTGGTTTTAGCTCTGTTTTGGTCTCCACCCTCTCTTGAGGAAACGATCTGACTCTTTAGCTGCTAGATAAACAGCTAGTTGCTACAGCGAGTTTCTTAGAGTGTTGTCATTGAAAACAGCTGCTGGGGACAAAGGGTGATGAGAGAAATGACAGTGAACCATGTGAACCAAATGGGCTGACACTACCTGCACGATTCTACCATGCAGTGGTCCGTCACTTCAGAGTAGGTTGTTTTTCCTCAATAATGGTCCTTCCACCGTGCACATGGAGGCTTTTTTGTCTGTTTCACAATTTCTCTATGGAGCAGAGTGGAGTGGCGAGACACTTCTGTGACTGAATTGGGCTGTGACACATCCAGTGGATTCACAAACATTGGCTAGAGCAGCTGCATCACTGCCAGATCGCCACCCAGCCGTGCCAAGGTGAATCTTCAGGTAAAACTGCTGAGAGGATCTGCAGACTTAGGTGCAAAAGTGATATTTTTGGCATTACACATAATACTTTACTCACACGACAATACAGATGAGTGCAGCTTTATGAATCTGTATCCAGTAGGAGATTCGATTATGATTTCCAGAAAAATGCATGGTTTGTCTATATAAGGGATCTGCTGGCAGTGTGAGTAATGTATGTGCGTGCTGGACGTCACCGTGTTGGTCAGAGGTGTGGGGAAGGCCTAGATACAGCTCAAACCACAGAATCATTAAAGCTTCGTCTAACCACGAGCACTCGAAGAAGCTCTTTTGCTCGCTGTGTAATCCTGATCCCTCAGGGGAGAACGGGGGAGATGGAGTGAGAGAGAAAATACAACCCCCCCCCCGGAGGCAAGAGACAATGTAAAGGGCAGTAGCAAAGCATACTGCATCACTGGGAGCAGAACACTAATGGGAAAGAGAGAGGGGGCAAGTGGCCTGGCTGACTTACTCGTTCTCGTTACCTGAGTTCTCAAAACACAAGCCTCACACACACACACAGACGCCACTTCACAGGCAATTCAAAGCAGCTGGTCAAAGTGCGTAATGGCTGCATCAGGCTAACTGGGTTCATGTCTCATCAGACCACGAGCCTTTGGGAAAGCTCTGCCCTGGCTACACTCACGCTAATAACATGAAGTCACTTAGCAGCAGCTACGATGAACAATATCATTCTTAATTACAGCATAATCACTTTAAGTGAAGCGGCATTACATCAGATCGTGTGTGTGTGTAGATCATGAGGCCAGCGATTATATTTTCGTGTAACTGTCAAACACCATCAGAGAAATGGGACAGATCCTAAATAGGATGTAATTGGCTAAACATTTTTAAAATAGATGGTGAAGCACTGTGAACTAAAGATGAGATTAACAATAAAGGAGACAAGCTTTGACTGGTGCGGCTCCCTCACGCTGATCTGGAAGCTGTTCCTGCAGTACAGCTTCTTAATATGCTCTGACATTTCACTGAGGCCTAAAGCAAGTGTCTCTTTTCTCTTTGTCACATCCACGGTGAGATGAAGAGCTGGCACTGCTCAGCTGGGAGGCAGTTTGACACTGAATGGACTCTGTGTGTGTTGGACCGATGAGCTTAAAGATGCTACAGTCCCTCTGCAATCCAACAAAAACTACCCTGAAGCTCACTTTCATATGTTTCAACTGCTTCTCGCTGTCTTAATCATGCTCACGTGACTATAGTGAGTCGCATGATAATGTATACGGGAGGAGATTAGAAGGGCTTTGGTTGCATGTGAGTGGCAGCCATGCAGCCTTGTAAAGAGAGTCTCAGTGGGATGCTCCTGGTGGGTCAGCACCTTGTCCTGCCATGCCCTCTGCACCTGCTGCACCTCCCACTCTGTGTCCTCCTCCTCACTGGCAAGATGCTGTGCTCTCCGTGGGAGGGACTCATGGCCCCCAGCACCTCTGTAAACAAATCCAGCCTCTGCTCCGCTCCTTATTCCGAATATTAAGAACTTGTGCCGAAGGCTGATACTCGTCTTTTCAGCCTTTCAGGTTTAAATGATTGTGGTGCTACATTAGAGACCCTGCAGTCTGTGTCCCACAGCTAATGGAGACAATCCATCCTCTGTCTAATTGCTCATTTAAAAACGGAAGTGGCTATTGCGTTAACAAATCAACCGGAGATCAAATGGAGACAATCTCGCCTCAGTCTGCGGGGGCTAAATTGAAAAAACAGACATTTGCTGCCTCTAATGACGACGATAACTCAGGCTCAAAAGCACGTGACCTCTGTTTAATATACAAGTGACTGCTAAACACTCCTGAAAGCTGGGGCGGGGGGGGCAGATTGGGCACGCGGACACGCAACAGGCCTGGAAACGGACCAAGCGCGACCGCGTCCAAGAAGAAGATCAGAACCATGGAGAGCGCAAAAGCTGTCCGGCACGGAGGCGGACCCCGCTAGAGGACCGCGCTACGTCAGGGTTTACGGTCAATTCACACATGTTAATAAAGACATGAAAATACAGAAAAGTAGTGCAAAATAGTCCTGCAAAGTTGCTGTTTTCTTTTTTTAACATTTTGCGGCACTAAAGTGAAGCAGGTCCTGGAAGGGGAAAGCGAGTGTTTGAGTGTAAGCGCTATCATCTCGCCGTACCTTGTGCACTAACTCCTCGTCGTACGTCGGGGCTGGTGGAGTCTTCGCCTGGCTGTCCGTGGTCTCTCTGGACTCGTAGCCGCTGTCGGGATGGATCTCCGGGTAAGCCGTGGTGTAGTGCGCCGAGATCGGCTCCATGGACTCCATCCGCTCCATCCTGCTGTCCACCCCTGCGCGCCTCTACCGCGGAGGACGGTGGAGAGGAGAATAAGAACTGACGGACCACGCAACTCTCTCTCTCTCTCTCTCTCTCAGAGTTGCTCCCTCCTCAACAGGCTCCTCCTTTGGAATGAATCACGGTCTGCGGTCTTCAGCCTCCATCACTTAACATTTAAAAGGCATGTCGTGATCGCTCACCCCCATCACGCCGAACACAAAGGTGGGGGATGTGAGGATGATGGAGACGACGTGAAGTGTGTAGAATGGGAAGCTTGATCGGGGCGATGAGGATGAGGAGGATGCGTGGAGGACGCACCGGCCGGTGGTTCTGTGCGTCAGCGCCGCTGTTGTGGTTTCGTCAAACTGTGATGAGACCCGCGTTCATTCAGTGCAGAGGCCCGATCATTCATAAATTCAGACTCTGAGGACCCACCAGACCTGGCTTTCCCCTTTTTGGAAATAGTTTTCCCACCATGTCAAAACGTAAGGTTTAAAAATAGACTCAGACTAAGTTCGTGCTGCAAGTCTGTCAAGTCCTAAATGAGTCAGGTCAGTTAAGTCCAGGTCCAGATCCAGGTCTGGTCAGTACAGTATTTTCTTGTCCTTTCTACTCTGGGTCGTCTACATGTACAGAGCAGCTCCTTAGTTTAATAATTCATCTTGGTCCACTTTGTTCTTTTTAACTTTGACAGTGACTCCTCATTTTGTCACATGAACACAGTAAAAGACGGGCCCAAAACACAAAATGCACCAACAATGAAACCAATCTCTCAAAACTCAGTTATTGACAGCAAAATACTGTTTTGTATGCTTTTCATTCATATAATATAAAAAAATAAAATACAATCCACTGTATTTACAACGTCTGTGTGTTTAACTGAAAGCCTGTGCGTGCTATTGTGCTGTGTTTGGGCTGAATTGAATTGAATATTGCAAATCAGACTTAAGAAATTAGAGTTAAAGTTAAAAACATACGTGAATGTAGGTGGTGGACGCGCAGCTTGTCTCTGCGTGGTAAACGAGGTGAGAATGTCACGCCCCTGTGAATAAAACAAGCTCAGTGAGTTCACAGATGCACAGACAGACCGTTTTACATGTAAATAAGTATTATTGTACATGAAACATGGCCAGCTGTTTAGAAATCAAATAATATATCCTGTCGATAGTTGGCTGTTGCTGATAACACCTTTGACTTAAGCCAGATTTTTACCTGAAACAGAGTCATGTGACATTTCTACTTTCCCTGATTTGAGGATTTCACCACTGTCTCAATGTTCGGCTGTGCTGCTGTATTCATCAAATAAAAACATCATCAGGCATCGTCAGCAGGACCTTTTCATAATGATAGTAATATTTAACCTCGCAGTGAGTTTGATTGTATATATGTTATGTTTGGAAAGCCTATGGGTTAAATTCAGTGTGTCTCCAGTAACTTCCACTAGAGTTTGCACAAGAGTCAGCTTCACAGGGGTTTCCTTCACGTCTCTGGAATGAGGACAGAGTTATTTTCTGCTTCTCCTGGCGTGGCGTTAATATTTAGCCGCTGGTTAGTCCCCGGGGGAAAGCCCGATAGTCCGCTGTTCTCCTGCTGTGGCGGTGGAAAGGTGCTACTGGCCTGAAAAGCTGCGGCTGGTGTGCGTGGACGAACTGACTGAAGTGAGATTCAGGTTTCATATCATCTCCCAGAGAAATGTCCGCCATGGCTTCAGAGCTGCTGACTGTGATTGTGGCTTCAGGTGAGTCCTCACGTCTCCACACTGTTGACACTCAAAGCAAACATTTAAACTCAACTTTTAAAAAACTTTTGGGTTTTACTGTCGCTGTAAATTTCAGTTTTCTTTTTCTGGTCAAAAAAGGAAGTTTGGCAACATGTTGCTCACCTGACAACAGCCATGTGTCACATAACCTGACATTTTTTACATACGTCTGAAAATGTTTGATGTATTTAAACATATCGTATAAAAGACAGCAGGTTATTTGTTCCTATGGGGTCATTTTGCAGACACTGTCCTGTACGTATTCATGTGTCCGATCAGTGTAAATGTTAGTTTCAGTTTTAATGGTTAAACATTTCCTAATTTTGTAAAGCAGCTAATCCAGATTATTAACATGTAAGTTATTATTTCCATGTCTCATCAAAGCAAGAGTTAACTTCTTGTAATTTTATGAAAATGCAAAATCACTTGTTTATGTTTAGTGTTAAATCATGTAAGACATGCTGTAACTGTGAGGGGAGGGGCCCTGGGGTGTTTGGATGTTTTTAACATTTTTATCAATATTAGAAATGAAATATTTTTAATTTTGCTCTGTAATAAAGAAAAGTTGTCCACGTGGGTCTCATTGAATCACAGAACTGTACAGATTCTAAACAGGTGAGAAGCTGCACTCACCGCTTTAGATCCATGCAGGGGTGTGTGTGTGTGTGTGATGAATCCTCTGCTGCAGCGGTTACAGCTCGCTGTGTCTCTCCTCCACCTCAGTGTCCTGTGTAGCATTTTGCTTAGTGATCCTGATGCTGGTGGTGGTGTTCTACAGGAAGGATCCGCTCTGCTGCAGATTCAGACCCTACAGCACAGAACACTACGCGGTAAGAGCAGCCGTCTGCTACGGCAAACACAGGGACGCTTCGCACGGTCACGTCAACCATGAGCCCTTCGTTAAACTGGAGGAAGTGTAGGGATGAGATCGGGTCTTGGTGCTTGTGAGCGGTTATATCTATGCTCCCCCACTTATTAAAGTCCCTCATAACTCTAAAGAGTCAACTATCACCAGCCTGTATAAACAGCCTGTTCTCAGCTTTGAGGTGATATATATTCCAGTTAATCAAAAACGTATTTAGTTACCTATTTAGCACCAGGAGTCACAGCATTTCAGAATATTTGGGTTTATTGGAAACATTCCTATTCAGAAATTTGTAGATATACGTGGTATCGTAACTCAACAGGAAGTTAACAACCTTGAATTTTAATCTCATATCTGTACTCAAGTACAGTAAATGTACTCAGTTACATTATAAAACAGCCAACCAGCAGGCTACAACAATACTGCTATGCCTATATAAACATCGAGGAATGTGACCTTTCAACCACAATATGCAGTAGAATACATATACACATATATACAGACGTGGACAAAATTGTTGGTACCCCTCAGTTAAAGAAAGAAAGTCCACAATGCTCACTGAAATGACTTGAAACGTTCAAAAGTAACAATAAATCAAAATTTCTTGAAAATTAAATAATCAAAATCAGCCATTACTTTTGAGTTGTTGATTAACATAATTATTTATAAAAACAAACTAATGAAATAGGGCTGGACAAAAATGATGGTACCCATAACTTAATATTTTGTTGCACAACCTTTTGAGGCAATCACTGCAATTAAACAATTTCTGTATTTGTCAATGAGCCTTCTGCACCTGTCAACAGGTATTTTGGCCCACTCCTCATGAGCAAACTGCTCCAGTTGTCTCAGGTTTGACGGGTGTCTTCTCCAAATGGCATGTTTCAGCTCCTTCCACAGATGTTCAATGGGATTCAGATCTGGGCTCATAGAAGGCCACTTCAGAATAGTCCAACGCTTTTCTCTTAGCCATTCTTGGGTGTTTTTGGCTGTGTGTTTTGGATCGTTGTCCTGTTGGAAGACCCATGACCTGCGACTGAGACCAAGCTTTCTGACACTAGGCAGCACATTTCTATCCAGAATGCCTTGATAATCTTGAGATTTCATTTTACCTTGCACAACTTCAAGACACCCTGTGCCAGATGCAGCAAAGCAGCCCCAAAACATAACTGAGCCTCCTCCATGTTTCACAGTAGGGACAGTGTTCTTTTCTTTGTATGCTTCATTTTTGAGTCTACGAACATAGAGCTGATGTGCCTTACCAAAAAGCTCCAGTTTTGTCTCATCTGTCCAAAGGATATTTTCCCAGAAGCTTTGTGGCTTGTCAACATGCATTTTTGCAAATTCCAGTCTCGCTTTTTTATGATTTCCTTTCAACAGCGGTGTCCTCCTTGGTCGTCTCCCATGAAGTCCACTTTGGCTCAAACAACGACGAATGGTGCGATCTGACACTGATGTACCTTGGCCTAGGAGTTCACCTTTAATTTCTTCGGAGGTTGTTCTGGGCTCTTTGGATACAGTTCGAACTATCCGTCTCCTCAATTTGTCATCAATTTTCCTCTTGCGGCCACGTCCAGGGAGGTTGGCTACTGTCCCGTGGGTCTTAAACTTCTGAATAATATGTGCCACTGTTGTCACAGGAACTTCAAGCTGCTTAGAGATGGTTTTATAGCCTTTACCTTTAAGATGTTTGTCTATAATTTTGTTTCGAATGTCCTGGGACAATTCTCTCCTTCGCTTTCTGTTGTCCATGTTCAGTGTGGTACACACCTTTTCACCAAACAGCAAAGTGACTATTTGTCTCCCTTTAAATAGGCAGACTGACTGATTATGAGTTTGAAAACAGCTGTGATGTCAATTAAAGGACACACCTGAGTTAATCATGTCCCTCTGGGCAATTAGTTTTCAGTCTTTTATAGAGGTACCATCATTTTTGTCCAGCCCTATTTCATTAGTTTGTTTTTTTAAATAATTATGTTAATCAACAACTCAAAAGTAATGGCTGATTTTGATTATTTAATTTTCAAGAAATTTTGATTTATTGTTACTTTTGAACGTTTCAAGTCATTTCAGTGAGCATTGTGGACTTTCTTTCTTTAACTGAGGGGTACCAACAATTTTGTCCACGTCTGTACATATGGAGCTGTATTACTGAGAGACAATTTAGTGTTAGGGTCTTTAGGGTTTTTAGGTGGATGCAGAGCAAATGAAACCAGAAGACTTGGATTCCACATTAGTGACAAATCAGTGGGAAAATGAGTTTTCTTTGAAGCTTTTAATGGGCAGGAAATGGTTAAACAGAGGTGGTAAGAGTTCCAGATTAAGCAATAATCACTATATTTGCTAAACGTGCTATGTGAAACAGCACTAATGCTCCTAGCATTAGAGTATTTGTGCTTGACTGTGTCAAAGGAGGTGATCCGCCTCTGCTTATATTACTTTAGTTCCTTCACTGTCACAGGGGTAAAGAACAAACACGCAGAATAACATCATTCCATTTCCTCTTAATTCAGTATTTGCTTCATTGGTGCATAGTAAATGATACTATTTAGAGCAGATTAACAAAAACTATTAATACTAATATTGTAAACTAATCCCTGATGATCGCTTCTTCCCAGGATGATTCTCCCCATTACCACAGCAGGCACTCTTTGATTGGCGTTGCCCACGCACATGAGCACGGTGACGCAGTGAGCCAGGGAGCTGTAGGTCCACAGGTAAAACATGTGATTATACAGCTCAGGAAAGTTGCTGGCTGAAACATTTGAATTGGGCCTCAATTTCATATCTGATTTGTGTGTGTGTGTGATCTAGCCTCCTGGAAGGATGTTTGTTATAGGCAAGCCAAGTGACTACCACCTGAATGAGGCTCTGCCCAGGCTTCCTTCCTATGAGAGCGTCCGCAAGAGGGACCGACAGAGGCTGGTCCACGCGATGATCTCACAGCGTTTCGGCCTTGGCGGCTACCACAATGAGGTGAGAGCGCAGTAATGGTCAGGAGGCTGTAGGTGGTTTCCCCAGCGACATGCAGGAAACGTTTCACCATTTTGGGAAAACACGCGTTTGTTTTCCTTATAAAAACAAATAGGAGCCTGGAGGTGATAGGGTGGTGATTAGCCTAGCCTAGCTTAGCCTAGCCTAGCCTAGCCCGAGAGGAAAGAATACAAACAGCACCCTCGTCATCAACATGTCTGAGGAGGACTGGTTTACAGAGGAGCCATCGCTCCATAGTCGCTCCATGTGGCAGTTAGCAAAACTGGCTGTAGCTGCTTGGCTACACACTCAACTAAATCTATTCTGAAGTAAATTGCAGTGATGTGATGTAACAACAATTCTCCTTGCTGAAACATGTTATTTTAACTTTTATTCCACAACATCCAACAACCCCCAAAATGATCTTCAGACCTCTGAATCAGAAGAATTAGGCTGAGAAGTAAGATCTGCTGGAGGACCCTTATCCAAACCTGCAGCTCTGAAGCCAGACCTTTTTAAAGAAACATTTAAGGTCATTTCTACAATTTGACTCACAACTGGTGCAGCTGCGTCAATCTCCTCCACGTTTTCTGACATTTTTGTGGCCAAATCTCTCTCTCTAGCTTTCCAGGACGTAGCTAGCTATGTTAGATAATGACTTCCAGGTCCTTGATCATGCTAACACTGCTCTGGTTGGTTTAGTCTCTGCAGATAGTTCAACATCCATAAATAAGCTCAACACCAGACCTATTTCCTTAAAAGCACTGTCACACTGTCACATCAGATTTCCTTTGTCACATTCCCCTCTAGCCTCCACCGACCTATGAGGAAACCCTTCACCAGTCTCTTGATATCTCACCTGTACATCTGCACCCTATTGATGTTCACCTGCCGATCCACACTCACAATGACTCCCCATACATCAGTGAAGAGGGACACAGCCCTAGTCAGTCGGCCACAGCACTCCAGGGGCCATCCACCTCCGACTGCCCAGCACAGAGCTCCAGGTTCCTGTCTATATGATGGTGCTGGAAGCCGCTGCAAAGCCACTGCATGAAGAAGAGGGCCAAGAGACTGATGGCACTGAGGACGGGAAACGAGGGAGGGGACAGTTTGTTCTTTAGAGCTGTTATAGGAGGCTCTGCTTGGAGGTACCCTCATGATAATGACTGTAATGTAAAGTGTACATAGATTTCTGCTTCTACATTGTGTTTTTTTTAAAGAAAGGTGTAATAGAAGGATGGATTTGTAAACTATGATTTTTAAATACTTGTGAGAATATTTTTGTATTGAAACCTTTTATTCAATAACCGAAATTCAAAAGATCAAATCCAGAATGTTCAGCGTTTTCTTTTGGACCTTTGCTCTTTGTAAGCATGTGAAGGCTGTCCTGTGACACCCAGAATAATCTCGTTCTTTTAGGCTTAATAATTCACTGCAATGACAGAATGGAAGAAAACAGTTTTTAATATTGTCATAGTAACTACCTCTGTAGAGAAACTAGACCTTACTCAACAATGCGCTTTACAAATTGTTAGCATGCTAACATCTGCTAATTAGGACCAAATAGAAATACGGCTGAGATTCATAGCATTTGATCATAAGTCACTGAAGTGCTGACTTACTGTTAGCACTGGATAAACTCTCAGACGATCACCAAAGTGTTCACAATTCATCCTGTGGGGAGCACGGATGATTGGATCAGGATTCGTGGCAATCTGTTCACCAGAGATGTTTCAAAGAAAACCGTTAATGTCAACCTCATGGTGGCGCTAGAGTAAAAGTCAGGGGTTCATTTAAGTCAGTGGAATTCTGGGAAACAAGTCGGGGAAACCACAGCATCATTTGGCTTCATCCTCTGGGCACCATGACAATCTGTACCCAATTTCATGATAATCCAGCTAATAGTTACATTTAACTAAAAGTGACAAATACCCACCTGCTTGTGGCACCAAAGGGAAAATCTGGTTATCACTAAAGTCATTAGCATTCTTCGGGTTGGGACCATGAATGTCTTTGACTTTCCTGCCAATCCAATTCAATAGTGGAGATAATTCAGCCTGGGCCAATGCAGTGAACCATCTCAGGTTGCCACCAACAAAGATTACAGCAAAAATAAATAAACAAATAAAATATATTGGAATAAACTGACCCAAATTACATAAAAAGGTTTTCACTATAAAACAGATCTCTTTGGTAGGACCAGGCAGTGCTTAAACAGTAACTCTCTTCGGACTGTGCTCATCACTGATGACTATTGCTTTCAATTTGAAAGGTAAAGTACAACAGCACCGGGTTACTCTTTAACCCAGATCAAACACTAACCACAAGACACACAAACGCGCCACAACCCAGAGCTCTCTGAGCTCCTCTGCGCTGCTGAAAACTGTTCTTTTTAATGTGCATCTGGTGCGGATGACCTACACCCATACTGGCCTCAAAAGTCAAGAATGCGGATCTTGAACAACGGCCAGTGGCTGTACAGTAACTTCACGACTCATTTGCTCTGTTTAAAAGAGGAAACATATGCACAGGCACAGAAGTGCACGTCAAATAATCACTTTAAAGAAATATTCTTCAGTTTATACTTGGCACAAGCTCCAGTCAGGTGCTGGAATGTGCACTGATCCACAAACAGTGCTTTACTAACGCACCACATCTAAGAATTAGAGTGCCATGTTTGCAAACTCCTCGCAGCCATCATTCGCTCTGTTTCATAGGAGCGTTTCAACTCCCATTCAGTGTACCAGGCGTTACCCACACTCCCTCAGCATACCACAGCATACCACGAGCATCTGAAATACATCTGTTCCTGTTTATCTCCTAATTCCTGTTGAAAGCTCTTTCAGAGAAACGCTGACAAAGTGCCCTTCTGATTAATCAGAACACTTATTTTTCAATTTTTTTCTGTACATTCATTTATAAAGAAGGAGATCAGCAATACCAATATGTCATTTGGAGCGCACACACAGCGCAGTGATTGTAGGCTGTGCCATCTTGTGGTCAGTTTGGGTATGGCACTCCAACAGCACCAGGGTTGAAAGCCTTTTTCCTTAAAGCGCTAGTCTTGTCTGTGCAGCATTTAATGTTTGTGATCAGATAAACATCCTAATGTGAAGTTTGTCCAAAAATTATACAATATTGACACCGAAATATGGTTAGAGAGGCCTGCTGGGGTGTGTTTGATCATATTTGGATGATAGGTGAATCTCAAAGGATGGAGGAGTAGTGAGAAGTTACCGTGTTCACCTTCTGCAGGTCCCTGCTTTAACCTGAGTGTGCCATCTGTGCATCAGCATGCTGTGAAGACTTGACGGCTGTTGTTTTGCAGTACGGTGACAAGTGCAGTTTGGAGTCCGACCTTGATGCGTGCAGGAGTAAACTGGGGAGGACGTTGTGTGGCAGTGATTGTGCGACACCTTGTGGTCAGTTTCTGGTACTGCAACTTCCCGAACTGGAAAGTATTTTTTGGTTAAAGCACCTTTCAACTTGGTTCTGAATTCTGATTCTCTCCAATTTTATTAAATCTAACCTAATTTTAATTGCAGTTGCTCCTAATTAAGACACACTGACTGATAAATTACCAACAGTCCTAAGACTTAAGCACTTTAATGTTTTGTTGACGTTGCTTTTACGTCCTCACAGCCAGCGGTCTCACAGATCCCACAACTGTTTACGTAAAAATCCTTAAACTATCGACCAATTTCTTTTGTTTAAATGGATTTCTCTTTTTAAACAGACCTTATTAACTGTCCCTACTAACATGCAGAGTGAGTAGTACATGTTTCTTTGCCACAAAACTGGGGTGCAGTCTTGATAAATGTGACTGGATAAATGACAATAAGACATTAAATGGAAGGTTTTCACATTTTACACCATAATGGCTATGCAAGAACATGATGAAGTAGCTGTTTGGAGTTACATGTGGTGTGGCAGTGCTTTGACTGACGGAGGGTTCTCATCATTAAACATGCCAAATGTTCCAAAAAGTAAGTGACGTTTGCATAAACAGTGGATTTTTTTAAAGACGATGCACAGACTCAAACAAAAATAATCCCTCACTTCATCATCCTCCTACAAGCGTGTGGCGGTTTGTGGCTCTGCCTGGATATTCTCTCTGTGCTGTGTTCAGGACGTTTCTGGGTGGTAACCTTGGGTTAGCGTTCAGCGACCAGCACACAGATTGAGGATGATAATAGCACTGACAGGAAACCCGAGTCGCTGAATGTAATTACTTTAACATATAAAACTTTAATACAGGGAGCGATACATGTTCAGTATTATGGTGACCGCACCTCGGCTCCTGCTGTTGGTGAAGCATCTGAACAATAACTTAAATGAATGACATCAGCCCGTAGTTACAAACCTGTTCTTGTGTAACAGAGATGCAGTGAGCTGCTGTCCAGTAGAAGGGTGGTGTAATTATGTACCTCAGAGACAGGAGACAGGAGTAGGTGACTCCTCACTGACTCCTCTCTGTTCATGGTCTGCAGTTCACTGTTCACAAATCCTTCATCATCCTGGACCATAAAAAATACCTGGGACATAACGACCTCCAAGTCCAGTCCAGTGACTTTTAGACCATGTCCACCAGTTTAAACTTGCCCTCCTGTTTGACTGGCAGGACGTTGATGAAGGTCTTGTAGAGCACGGCTCCTTTTGGCAGCCTGGTGCAAACCGTCGCGGACAAGCGGCTGCGTGGGGGTGGGATAAAGACCTCCTTGGTGAACCTGACAATGCCGTCCTCCAGAGCAAACAGGGTTTTATTGGTTCCGATCCCCACCTGTGGGAGGAGGGTGGGAGGGGGTGGATGATGAGACCGAGTACATGTTTCCAACATCTAAACAAAATCTGTGGATAAAAGAACTTACATGAGCTCCTGGGTGATACCTCAGCAGCCTCTGGGTTGCAAGGATGTTACCCGCATGGACAAAGTTACCTTGGGCCCAAAGAAAACAGGTTAGATCAGCCGAATTTCCATCATCATCATCATAACGATGCATTCAAACGTGAGGCAGGTCAGACACAAAGCTGCCATTTAAAGGACCATTCAGGGGAGTTTCTTAAAGATCTGATCACATATTTACATAGATATAGTCTAAATGAATTACACTGAGGTATACCTTTATATATTTATTGGTTTAAATTATGTTATTACATTATGTGTCATTTGCACAGACTTGGTTGAATGGAATAACCCAGGAGAGTGAATCTTTGTGAGCTGGCGCGTATGTTCACAGACACAGAAACAAGATGCTATTAGACTGAATCAATGCTTAATTAAGTTTAATTTCATTAATTAAACTATATTCATAGTAAAATAATTTCTAAAGTAGTATACATTCATGTCTGTGGTTAACACTAGATACAGTGCCAGCAGAATGTATTATGATGAATGTAAGGCAACACATTATTGTAGTTATTGTAGCTTTTAACAAATCAGACAGGAAGTAGTGCATTTGTTTGGGACTATTTTCAGCTGAGGAACAATATACATTCAGTGGACAGTGGTGCAAAGCAGGACAATATCTCAGGCTTAGACACAAACACAAGACTCATTAGTATGGAATAGTTTCACTGTTGCCATCTTAACACTTCCACCTGGCTAAAACTACAACCGTCTCTAAATGCTGTTGCATCGGACAGTTAACTTTACCATAACGGACCCATTATGTTAACCGCTAAGCTAAACAACCAACAGCATGAGCGACAGCAACCGGAAATGAGGCGATGCTTGCTGGAGCACATCAGCAACTCTGAATTCAGTAACAGTGGAAGCAATTTTATTGTTTTACCAAGCCCACTGTCACTGTCAGATGACCTATCATTCCATCCTTATGTAGAACTTATAGTGCTCTGTCTGTGTCTCTCTAACCCCACCAACCAGTCAAGGCACATGTCCACAGACCTAGAGCCAGGATCTGCTCCAGGTTTCTGCCTGTTAAAGTTGTTTCCTTGCTGTTGTCACCAAGTGCTTGCTCATGGTGGGACTGTTGGGTGTAAGTGATAATAATGAGGTGATCTATACCTATTCTACATGTAAATATATGTGTGTCTGAGTTGATCTACTGACGTGCATCACTCCCTTTAGTCACTGTGTCAGTGTCTATTCTTGACAACATAGGAGATACTGAGATATCAATGGCTACTATAAATTGACAGCACATTATCTGGGAAATACAAGGCTATCTTTCACAGAAATGAACGTGAGCCTGGGGGGAAACAGCCACAGCGCAGATGGTGAGTGGTTTGAGGACATTTTGTCATTACCGTCCTGCTTCTTGAAGCCGTATCTCCGGCCAGGGCTCTTTCCGCCGAGGTTCTTAGTGGAACCGCCGGCCTTCTTCGACGCAAACCTCACGGAGTCTAGAAGACAGGAATGACCAGGCGCCAACAGACCTGAGACCAGCAGCACAAACGCATTAATGTCAGGTCACATGGACGAACACTTCCAGCTCTCATATGTTCCACTCACTGTAACTAGTGACACCGCACCAAACTCCATTTAAAAATCTGACATTTTAAGACCGTCGCACTTATTTAACGTGTCATATACGTTTGACGTTACCCTATCACCAATTGACTGAAACTCAATGCTAACTGACACACTGACTTGCTAGTATAACTTGTGTTGCTAACTATGTTAGCATGTCAAACGTAGCTCCTTGAACTGGTCTTGTACAGAGAAACTGGAGCAGCTGGAAATAAATAAACCAATGTTTAAATGAAAATGTGTACATTCATATCGCATATATAGAATTTTAACGTAGCATACCTGCTCTGGGCTTAAGTATCAAGGACGCCAACGTTGCCATCTTGAAAGATTTCACCTACGGCGCTTGCGCGAGACGTCACGTCCGGATATTTTTTTTTGCCGCGTTCAAGTTCCACAATAAAGTCACGATATCGTAAATACACACTGAAAACACTGTTAATCATTTGCTCCTAAAATGCAGCCAAACGCTAGCCAACGTAAACTGTATTTTATGCAATTTACGGAGACTGCAATTAGTATTTTAAACGTCTGTAGATTAGTAGGCGGGATGAAACATTTACCTTAAAAAAATAACTGCGCTTACAACATATACAGTGCTTACAGTGTTATGTTACAGCACACAATGTTAACGTTACTTTTAGTTTTTTTTGTAAAAATACGTCGCACACGCTGTGCGCACGACGTCAAAGATTAACTGTAAAGCCATGGACTAGCTAGCCGTTGAAAACGGAAGTGTCGGAACGTCCCATGCACTTTAATGCATCACTAACGTGTAACCCGGGGAAATCAAATGAACCTTCATGCGTTGGAAAACAAAGCTTAACGTGGTGTTCGTCGGTCTAAACCATTACAAAACAGAGTTAGTAGCCATTTTAAGTGTCAAGCATTTACTGAAACATCCTTCTTAGTGAGTTATGTCACTTCTGGCTAAGCTACGTCTCTTTCTATTGTAACATCAGCTGTGCAGTGTGGCTCCACGGTTCGAAGTCTGCAGTGAGGTAAACTGCGCTTGGTTTGTTCTTGGTTTGGTGTTCGCGAGGCAGAATTAGCAATAGTAAGAATATTAATAATAACCAAGTCACTAAGCAGAAATCAATAGCGTTATGTTAACTGACTTTTGTAATTTCCGCATCCTCCAAACGCACCGTGGCGGATGGTGCCAAGAAATCTCTGTCAAGTCATTAAAACACAATTGTGCTTGTCAGGAAATCAGGGCCAAGACAAACTCACCAACAAAAATAAAGTTGACAGATTTGTGATCGGAGCAGGCGGGCTGGCTGTGACCACATAAAAGGCGCATTATTAGGCTCAGGGTAGTCTGTTTCTTGGTAAATCTGTAATAATTAAAGTCTCACATTTCACAAACAGAAACGTTTGCCTGGACATGAAAGAACATGTGCAGCTACAGCGACTCCACCAGCGACCTAGATGAGGAGCTTCCTGTGTTTGACTTCCTCCAGCCGGGTCAACACCACAGCCAAGCCTCCCAGAGTCACACAGAGAAACCAGACCTGGATGGCTCTGATGCAGAGACCGCAGCCATCCTCCCCCCGGTGAAGGGCAATCTAGGCGCACACACAGGAGTGGCTGATGTAATGATGATCAGCAGCGAATCTGATGACGACGCACCTTATGTCCCTCTGGCACAGAGACTCAAACAGAGACAAGACAATGTGATTAGTGCCTCCTCCACTGTCACTAATGGGAGAGATGCTGAGCAGCGTTTGCCATCCAATCTGGCCAGCTCACACCTCTCTTGCCAGAATGGCTTTTCAGAGATGCAGCGCCCACTCAGCCTCTATCAGGTGAGAACACTGAACCACAGGGTTTCAGATAGCTCAGAGGAGGAGGCGGCTCTCCCTCAGCGGTGGCTGCCTCCAAAGCCTCTCTCCAGCGCAGGAAGCGCAGACATGTCTCCTGCCAGGAGGAAGGCTGCCAAGTGGTCGGCGGAGGAAATCCAGGCCTCCAGGGATGAGGCTCTGAGGAGGAGGCAGGCCAGGGACAGAGAGCAGAGGGGCAAGGAGGCACTCAGGCAGGAACAAGAGAAACAGAAGGCAGAGAAGAGAGCTCTGGCAGAGGCTGCCAAGGCCCTGAGGCCAGAGAAGTGTATCAAGCACATGGTGGTGGCTGTGGACCCAGGTGAGGAGAAGACACACTTGGCATTGATAAATAAGTGGAAAACCACTTTGAAGCCAGCCCTGCTCCGTCTGTAGATGTATTCAAGATTATTATATATTGCAAACAAAGCCTGCCTGCTCATGGTTTCATGCTTTGAGGCCTTTACTGATGCGGCGTTTCTGCTTTATTGTTGACATGATGTGTCGCACTGTCTGCAGCCCTTTTACAGCTGGAAGGAGGCGGGACGCTGCTGGCGTCGGTGCAGGCTCTGGGTTGTAGCTGCGCCATAGAGAAGCAGCCCGTCCCACGCAGCGTCACTTGGATGAGGAAGTCTCCCTGCGAGCAGGTGATAACACACACACGCGCACGCAAACACAAATCATCCTCCCCTGCTGCCGTGTTCCATTCAGGAAGAAGCGCGAGCACTCACCTCGGTGTAACTGCCTCAAACAAGCCGTGGCTGGGAATGAGGAGCAGTTTTACCAGCGCTCGTTTAGGAATAATGCCGCTAAAGTCAAATGCTTCATGATGAGCGATGGAGCGCTGATCTCCTGTCTGGCCCCTGTGTGTCTCAGCCAGGTGATGGAGTGTGCGTGCCCGAGGCCCATGTTGTGATGCAGATGACGGTTGATGACTTCATCGCTCTGGCCTACGGCTACATTCAGGTTGGCAGTTGGCGCTCACATTGACAGCTTCAGCAGGCCGAGTGACCGGGGGGGGGGGGGGTTAGTTTCTCCCAGATGGTAACAGATCCCGCTTACCCAGTACTGCGCATGTTGAGGTGTTGTTCTACAGTGAGCCAATGCAAACGCAAAACAATAATGTTCTCAACCACCGCTGTCCTACCTGATGCAGGAGGAGAGGCACGGCCGCTGCGGCTCCAGCCCCACGCTGACGTCCTGGGTTCAGGAGCAGCAGAGGCGTCACCCCAGCAGGACCCTCAGCCTGGTCGTCATCGAGCTGGAGAAATACTTCAGGTAATCAGATGCGGCTGGGGTCTGAATACGGAGCTGTGCGATATCAGACTTCAACAATATTTCATTTCAGCGCTGCAGGTGGGAAGTGTTTCAATTTAGGGTTGAATATTGACTGATGTCAGTGAATGGTTTAGCCTATAAAACATGAAAAAATGACAAAATATCATCAATTGCATCTTAACGGACATCTTTAAAGTTTAGAATGATATAAAACAGACACATAAAGCTAAGGTTTTAGCTTATTTTAACATTAAGAACAATCAGTTATGGGTATTTTTGATAAATTCCCTATTGGTCATTAATCAACCCATCATTTCTGCAATCAGAGACCCTTGAGCAAGTTGCTCTGTCACTCAGCTGCTGCATCCCATTCGCTCAGGGTGACAGACCGGGTAGAGAAGGCGGAGGAGACAAGTGGCCCCCGGTGTGTCTGTGACGGCGTGAAGTGTAGCACTCAATCACATGTAGGCTAACACATCCGCTGCTGACTTAGCATCGGGAAACACGTCACCAGTCGCTCAGCTGGAAACTGTGGGACATATGTGTGTGTGGAGAGGGGGAAACGGAGTAAAGAGACCTTTTCGTCCTCAGATCCCAGAAACTGCAAAGCCAGAAGCGATTCCGAGAGGCAGCAGCTGGTGAGGAGCAGGGAGGAGGGAAAGCAAAGAGGAAGAACGTCGGAGCTGAGGTTCTACCTGAGGTGTCCCGAGTTGAGGTCGAGGAGGTGGGTTAGTTACATATTTCATCATTTACATAAGTTACTCCCTTCATTTTCTCTTTAAGCATACCAATAACTTAAATCAAATTTAATATATTATTGTATTTTTATAGTCTGAGGGCTTCATTAGCTCCTTATCTCTCAATTCAAAGGACTTTAGTGTTGGATTTAGTGGCATCTAGTGGTGTTGTTGCACACTCAGCCTCCTCCTCCAAGTGTGTAGCAGGAGCAATGACTTTAATATTGTGTGCTAATTTTAACAAGTCCT
The DNA here is from genome assembly GCA_008933995.1 of Datnioides undecimradiatus. Classification (NCBI taxonomy): domain Eukaryota; kingdom Metazoa; phylum Chordata; class Actinopteri; order Lobotiformes; family Datnioididae; genus Datnioides; species Datnioides undecimradiatus. The sequence continues at coordinate 2,251,363 of WARS01000066.1, read as the reverse complement.
TCAACCATTCAAAATATCCATCAATAATCCATTAAATTAAGCAATAATTGCACCCAGGTGTGGGTTGAGCCCCCAAATTATCACTTAATTTGAAAGTTAATGTTTAAGTTCACACATTAATATGATTTCAAGAGATGTTGTTACATCTTAAATGCCCCTGACTCATTTTAAGGGGTTTCTACACCTTGAAGTTGACCATATACCATTAAAACCATCTTGTTATTTATATGTAATATATTTAAGTGCCCTTAAATACTGGGTATATTAATTTAACCACGTGTAATAATTATTATTATCATTTTGTTTTATTTATTTAATAACTATTTATATGTTTGTAATATTTCAGATGACTGCATGAACTAATCATTTGTTAATTAAGGGCTTCTGCAACTCAGGTGTTTTTAGTTCCATTTTAAATGAATGCACCAATAACACTGAACGCAGTGATCCAGACTTAAGGGTTCAAAAGGGATTTCACAGTGATTCTCTCCCCTCCGATATCCCATCAGGCAGTGGTGCATCTCCAGCTTCACACCGGCGTCTCGGTCCGCTTCTTGCCATCCTGGAAGGACTTCTCAGATCACATCACCATGACAACCAAAGCAGTTGCAGAAGCCCCCTTCAAGTAGGCGAGCTCTTTCACAATCCACCCCGGCTGGTTTTCTGCCAGATCAAACAACCATTTCCCACGTTCCTCTGTGTGTCTTCAGGCGAGAGCGAGAGAAGACGGGCTTCTCGTTCTACCTGGACAGCGAGTGGGCGGGAGGGCAGCGGGTGGATAAAGCTGGGAAGGGGCTGCTGCAGGTATGGAAGAGACAGATCCAGCAGTTGAACAGAGTCAGCCCAGACATGGCGTTGGCAATCCTGGCGGCGTATCCTTCCCCGCAGCTGCTCAAGAAGGTGCGCGCGACAATTCCGCTGCAGCTGACGTCACCAGCGACACCTTTTTATTTCAGAATTCAATTTAAACCACAGTCAGTTTAACTGTCCAGAGCGACTTCCTGTCCACCCCTGTATTATTTGTCTTTGACGTCTCTTTGATGTCTTACTTCTTATTTCCTCCCTCTCTGCGCTTCCTGCTCGTTTTTGTTGATTATATGTCTATTTACTTGTTAAAAGCATCATAACTGCATTTGGAAAAGCAGCTTCTAGACAAAGCAAAGCATCCCTCTTATTATAAATGCATCTTATAAATAACACATTTATTGCCTGGTTCCCTTTTGAAGCAGGGTGTCAGTTAAGTGCAGCAAGTTTCATATAGAGGTTTACGGATAGAGGCAGCGGTGTTGTCCTTTTCAAACAGACAGATCAGAATGGCATTGTGTCTCCGTCTCTCTGCAGGCCTACAGTCAGTGCAGGACGGACCGCGAGAAGATCTCCCTGCTGTCCGACCTGCTGATTCGCAGAGGAGAGGGCATCACCTCCACAACTCGACGGGTCGGTCCCGAGCTTTCCAAACGCCTCCACCTGGTGATGAGCTCCGGCGACCCCGAGCAGACTCTGGACTCCGTCTGACCTCGGAAAAGATCTTTGTTTGTCATCTCGTTCCCAATGACTTTTGACTGTTCACAGCATTACATTTTGATCCTGAGTTGTTAGAAAACTGTTTTTAATGTGATATATATATTAAAGTGTAATGAAACTCTGTTTTTGGAAGAAAGCCGTTATTCAGAGTGAATACATCATATATTAAAAGTCTAATGTCTGTCAAAAAGGATACATCAGAGGAAGCCTTTAAAGGCACAGTCAAGTCGTCCTCTGACTGCTCCTATAACAGAAAATCCTACCTGATTTAACTTTGGCCGACACAACCTTCAAAATAGAACATCTGTGCAGCAATACACCACTCCCCGTGCTCCTGATGCGCTTTGATCGCTTCAGGTAAGTCCTGTTGTCCTCCAGACCTCCTCCACTGTGTCGAATCAGTGACTTGAATCTGGTGGAGCAACAGCTGTGTTGGCGCGGCTCAAATGCCATTTCCATTGTGCTGTCATGGGGGAACCAAGGCGCCATTGTGTGCAGTTCACATCGTTTGTGCTGCATTTCCGCCTTCAGACGCCTCAGAATGGTGCGGTAGGGTTCAGCACAGACAGCCAGATCCTGAGGGATGAATTCACAGTGCCTCTGTGTCCTTCTGATCTGATGCACCGCCTTCACTCTGTGACACTGCTCAGACTGATGTTAGGTCTCTGGGTCATAGCCGGTGATGATGGTCAACATGAAGCTTGGGTTTCACACAGGTTTTGATGTTCGCTCTGCTGACATTTGAGGTCTATGATGACATTTTACAAACACACACAGGCAAGATTGCAGACAAATGCCTCCAAGGTGTCATTTAATGGCTTGTAACTCCAGTCCTAATTGTGATCATAGAACCTAACTCTGTACACTGACTCACAACCGTTACAGCTGTAACTGCTTCCTAGTTACTTGGCTGTGCTGCATTCAGAAAACACACCTTGCACATATAAATCAACTGAGGCTGTCAGGCTTTGATACCCTGTTGACAACTTTTTAAAAAACACATTAAATGCCACCTCATGACTGCATGCTCATGCGCTACCCCCTCACACACGACCAAACATTAAAGCTAGTTGCCCTTGAAATAGATCTCTATGGACTCCAGGAGCCAGATATCTGCGCGTCCCTTTAAGTGCCAATTTCAAAAAGTTGTACATGCAAATAAAGATGCTCACTGCTGTGCGGAGTATCCATGTGGCTCACCTCTAATCTGCTTTAATTAAGCATCATGTGCATCATAACCCCTCATGTGTTTTAACTGCTGCCCAATTGAATTGTGCAGTCAACCTCCAAGCTGTCTGTCACCGGGTGCCCCCGCCTCTTCGCCGCCTGAGTGTGCGGAGCCTCGCTTTTGCCTGGCCCTGTTTGTGTTTTCATGGAGTGTGGTGGTGAAATGCCACCACAAATCTGCTCCACTTCGCTTTGCAGTACCCACGGCTCATTTCCAACGCATTAGCAAAAATGGAACCTGACCAAGAAGTGATGAGTGCCTGGAACAGAGGAAAAGAGGGCGAAAGAGACGGATGGGTAACGAGCTGTTAAATGGGCTTAAGAGATGAGCAACATGTCTCACCCCAGGTCCTGCATACAGAGAGTCCATGGTGACAGAGGAGGTTCAGCGAGAGGAAAGGACTGAAATAAGCCAGGAAATGAATAGAACACAGGTATCGTACTGAAAAATACAGCACAGGGCAGTGGCTTCTAGTTTTATGTTTCACAGACTCTCATTTCCACCTTCAGAGCCATAATGAGCCCCCATTTGGGGAGGGCTCTTCTCAGATCCTTAACAGGTAGGTTTTTCTTTTATACACAGCGAGGTAATAGACACAGCCAAGATTAGAGCTACTGAACGCCTCACACCGGACTCATAAATGAAATAAAGAAAAGGAAAACCTATCTTGCAAATGGACTTTGTGGAGCCCAGCTTGAAGGCAAATTTATTAATTTTCAATAAATCGTGTTTATTATAATAATATATATTTTTGTATTGTCCTTGTAAAGCCAAGTTAAACAGACTTTGCACAGGGCAACAAATTTGAAAGGAAATAAAAAAATGTAAAATTTCAAACTTCACTTTGATGTCTCTGTACAAACAAATGGGATAAAACGATTGTGTCCAATGTTAAATGCATTGCTTAATATCAAAAACACACTGACAGTTATCACCCAGGTCTGCAGTTCCATTCAGCTCTACGCAGCCTTTTTTTTTTAGCTCCTATCAGCTCATTGTTTTGGTTTCCTAAGCACCCAACTTTACTGTTTGGTTCTGTCTCACCACTCTCGCCGACCTTCTCTGCAGCCACTGCAGTCAACTCTTCAGTGAAAACGCCCCAATAAGCCCGCTGTACTCTACCAGCTTGACACAAACGCAACGCAACACAACACAACACACACAAATGGGTAATGAAGTTGGCCATTGAACATTCAGCAGCCAAACGTTTCCCTCAGGAGCCCAAAACACACCTTGAAAGTAGAGTGAATAACAGTCGTTGGGTCACCAGGTGGGCGACTGATGAATGCTAAAGTTTTAGCCACATTAGCTTGCCTCAAACGCACATGATTACACACACAACAAATATGACGAATACAGCTTTTAAACACGATCACGAATTCAGTAAAGTTACCTTTAGTAAACCTTTTCCAAAGGTCCTGGGATCCTGGCTACTTATCTGGTTCTAAACCCGGACCCTGGATCAAACGGGAGACCTCTGCTCTCTCCCTGAGGGATTCATTCACTGTCACTGTGTGGGCAGTCACTGTTAGGCTGAAGGCAGGCAGGTTCAAAACGTTCAGTGAATAAAATAAAATGTGAATTATTTGGGTTGTTTTGGCAGAACTGACCTCACCCACCCCACACCTGACTCGGAGACACGCTGCTGTAGAGGACAGTGTACTGTAAAACCAGCTGTGTATGCCAACTGACTGTGATCTTTAATTGGTTCTGGCATCGCTGCCCCAAAGCTATTGTTACATTACATGACTCAGTAGCTTTTAGTCCATGTAGTCATGCAGCCGGAGCTGCGCTCTTTCTTCAGATACCCCAAGTTTAGGTCACAGAACTTGGCAATTACAGTGAGAGATACACGGCTTTGCTCTACCTCAGGACAGGCCTGTTCTCCTCATCCTTTCTTGTTTGCTTTGAGGTGGCGGCGGACTTCAAAGATGTCAGTGGGATGGAGCGAAAAACAGAAACGGTGTTGTGCAGGGCAGAAGCAGGAGATGTGTGTAAGTGTCTCAACCATAGCAACATTATTTCCCTCCGGCCCCCCTTTCTGTTTGACCTCGACTCAGAAGGAAAGAGGGTTTCATCTCAGAAATGGAGAAATATGGAGAGCAATGCTTCAGAGCATCACATGTCACTGCCTATTTATCCAACGCAGGGAGGTATTTACTGCACGATTCTGTCAGATACACAGGAAAACATGTGGACACCGCGTGGTTTATGCATGGCAACAACATGACTGCGCTCTGAGGGCTTTAAAAGATGACATTTAGCCTCAAACAGGGCAAAAGTGCCGCGCCATCATATCCGACCACTGTTCTGTCGTTCCACCGCTGAATAGGGAGAATATTTCCATCACATTCTGAATAAGAAATACAGAATATGATATTTATAAACTGTAGCACTACCATGGATAGCAAAATGTGAAGGGCCTCATTAACTGTGGACCCTGGGAGGGGCAAAACTACAGGGTGGGCCTGGTTTCTCCCTCTCTCTGTTAACTCTGTATGTATTATACCCCCTTTCAGACATGCGCTTGGTCAAATCAAATGTAATATCTTTTATGTGAATGTCCTGACAGCAGTCTTGCCAGGTCAGACCTAGCAGCAACGCTGTGTTTAACACTTTCATCCTCACACAAGTCTGGACTGAATGCCGTCAGATTAAGGCTGCAGCAGCAACACCACAAGGTTTAATGCACGGAAAGATTAAACCCGGGTCTTATTCACTTCATTAAGATCACTGAGGCTATTTGAAGTTGCTGAGGAGATTCTTCAGACTTCAAAAATGAAACCACGGTAATACTCAGACCAGCGCTAACTCTGTGTTTTTAAGTTTCATTCATGCCAGCTGCAGAGATCAACCAATGAATATACAGAAAAACAGCTCACATACAGCCTGAGAGAGAATACCAATTAAATGAGAGGGCCGTAACGATCAATATGGTCTCTCACTGTCAATGTGCTGCCATATCTAAATGAAGCCATCGATATTAGCATGAAGATGCTACTTCCCAATGTCAAAATGCGCTCACTTTAACAGATGAAGCCAGTTTTGTCTTTTATTGCATGTCTTCAAAGGACTGCAGTTAGTGATTTGTATGTAATTTATTTAGGAACATCCATTCACACAACACGTATATTGAAATAATAAAGGCCCTTAAAGTGGGTTTTAATAGCAGATGGGGCCTCGAGGCAGATGACTCTCAACACTTTGCTGCGAGCAGGCGACATGAAGTGAATTTTAAAAGGTCAGTGGAAAGATGGGATTAGACAAAGACACATAGGGCTGAGTTAAAGCTGTTTCGAGTTGTGCACATCCTGGGGCCTCATGAATCTGCACAAACGCACAGACCTGAGAGGTAAAAATGACAAGAACTGAAGGGAAATAACAGAAATGAACAAAGCTTGTGGTGAGTTTTCAGCTCAGACAGGTGGAGCAGTGAAAAAGTCACCTGGTCAAATTTGCACCAATGACAAACACGTTTTCCAGTTAATCAAATTTCCACAAACTAATTGCCGCATGCTGAGCCTACAGCCTCGAGGCCCCCCGAGGGTCCTAAAACCGAGAGGGTGTCTCCTCGCTTTGGTTGGAAATCCAGCCTCGTCCCTGGTTTTAAACCCCTGACGACATTTAATTAACAGCAACACATGATGTGTTAAACATGACTCGGCTAATTACATGTTACTATCCTCTGAATGAATCATGCACTTACAGCATGTTACTTCCTGACATCTCCTGACAGCTTTCCAATCTAAAAGGGCTCTGTGTGAATGAATGTTGCAGAACATAAAACCATTCTAATTAGGCGAAGGTGTAAATGAATCCACTCATAATCGTGTTTAGACATATGGGAGATTGCACCGCCGTGCGTGGCTGTGCCGGCTTCAGTGCCATGGCGGAGTTTAGTCACTTGGGGGCAGGCTTGCGCCGCAGAAGCAGCCTGGTGGTTTAGACTGGAGTCAGATGGGGGAGATAGAAAAACATCAGCATGTGTCAGGATTTTGGAGGCTGGATAAATTATCAGGCAGGCAGAAAATATATCCTGTAAACTAAAGGATGGGTAAAGATAAATATGCACAGGAAAAAGTGCTGAAGATTTTGATAAATGGCTCTGATAAGTTTGCCAGGATTTCCTATACGCTAAGATAAGATTTCAAAGTGAAGGCCATGTCAGCTAGTGTTTTACTCCAACATATAACATCTAATATCTTGCAGCCTGTCTCGGTCTCTCAGTGAGGAGCGCTTTTTCCAGGGGCTCAGTCATGTTTCGGGGTTTGCGGTGAGGAATGAGGAGGAGGTGTCAGCATAGATTAAGGTGAAACAGGTTCTTCAACCCCGCTGTCTGCCCCATTAAAGATGTATGATCATGAAGTCTGATATAATGTCAGGCTATCAAGGGGATTAGGCTGCCTCAGTGTGTACACACAAAAGCAAGTCGATGTGTTTGTGTGGAGGCTTTGTGAACGTGTAAATGTAGGAAAGACAAACCCGGAAACAAAACACGAAGACCCTTTAGTCTGTTATTGTTCCGCAACGTTCATTCCCTAACCCCGGCCATGCATCATCAGTGATGTCACAGCGAGTATTTCTCCATCGAATTCCCGCTGTGACATCACGGCTTGGCGTGTGGCCAGATGTGCAGCGTGCTGGATATTTTCAAAATGACCCTTTTTAAACCCAACCTCAACTCTTCCCTTTACCAACTTAAGCCTGAACATAAGCTTAGCTGCTTGATAGTTTAAGGCCTTTATCACAATTAAAGGGATTATATTTCTAAGTCTAATATTAATCCTAAAGCTAATTTTTAACACGAGCGCCCTTAATGAAGGTAAGAGGCACCAAACGATACAGAATTTGGAGGATTTTCTTCTCCTGAACCTCAGATACGAGACGAGTAACAAACAAAAACCTCTCGGCAGCGAGGCAGAGGTGCAGAGGTCTCCCAGTTCCTCCCAGTTTTTATTTAACACCAAAGAAGGAAAGCGTTTTCTTTACAAACCTGGCTTTGTGTGTAGAAGCACTAAATGCTGAAGCAGGAGTGGACCTTTGCTTCAACATTGGAACAATGCCACCGTTGCATCGGCAATGTCAGGAAACTATAAAACCAACGGTTCAAAACCCAAAGACATCCAGTGCATTATTAATAATTAAATGCTGAATGTTTGGCACTTTCCTTAAAAAATAAGTTACAGGATTGATTAGCTGTCGAAACGGTTGCTTCTGGAGAATCAGTCGATTGACTAATCACTTCAGGTTTTTCACAGTCGCTCCACCATCGTGTGTTCCAGCTCTGTAAAGGTGTGTTCAGATTCAACATGAAACTATCTTAGCGGGATTTAAGATGAAGTGTAACATGAAACTGGAAATATACATACATTCTGCAAAGTCTACGGTGAACATTAAGAGTATGGACCAAGATATATGTGGTGGGCCAAATTCCAGTTTGAATACAGCTTATGAAGCTACGGCAGAGTGTTAAGAATTAACACAACTGCAGCTTGTGAAATGCAAAATGAAGGAGCATTAGGAGTCTTTCCGGTGTGTCACTATTGGACTTCCTTCTTTCTTTCCCTTTGCTGTTGAAGAAGCCATGACCGGAGTTCTAACAGCCAAGCTTACACCATTAGCGACGACTGGAAAGTCAAGCTGGAATTTGCCCTCAGGCACTTATCAGGGATCAGCTTCTACTCCTTAAATCATAATCTTAACAGCAGCGTGGGCGGAGGAGTCTTAAATTTGCTTTTGGAACGGCACATCTGTTTCAAAGCACACATCCTACCTCGGAGACCGCGAGCTACAAACTACACCCATCAAATTTTCATTGATCTGCCATCCCGCAAATCAGAGCGGTCATCTCCCCCATTCTTCATCAGCATGCCGGCGGATACTCTTGTGCTTGTTTACTCCACGCTGCTTAAGAAATTACAATGTGAGCCCCAGATGGAGAAACTTTCTAGCTCATCATAAATACACAAACAGTGGATCTCTCAGGGGTTTGGGCATATCCCAGAAGAGGGAAGTGGAGGAAATAAACCGGACACCCCGCCCCTTTGCCGTCTGCAGCCTCAGCACTCAGTATTCGCTCCACACTGGTAACGACAGTAGCTTGGGCGCTCCCACAGGGCCCTCTTTTTTTTTTTTTAAATTTTATTAACATTCCACTCAGCTGCCGTCCTGGTTGCTTGATCCACAGAAACAAATTGGTAATAGCCTTTGATACAGGAGTTGAAAACACTCCCAGGGAGTTCACAGAGACACAAGGAGCGCAGTTCCCTAATCGCACATCGGCAGGCGCACATAAATGCATGCGTACAAAGACGTGTGTACTTTACATGCACATAGCCCGGCTGAGAAAAGTTGCAATACCCCATCTTTTCATGGTTGCCACACTGGTTGTTGTGCCTCAACCCCTGGCTTGCCTTCAGCAGACAGAGTGCCATTCAGAGAGCTCTATTCAAATCAGACACCACAACTCCTTGGACATGAAGTGGCCTGTTCCCCACAGTCCTTGAGATGCATGGCAGAGAGTGACAGACCCTTGAAGTGATGTGTAAGGCCTTCTTTCTATCTGTCTGCCAGCACCAAGATGTCTGGCTGTACCGCTGCTAGACGGTGTACTCTCTTCGTGCAGCTATACAGCAACATCCGCCACACACGACAGGAAGAAGACAAGCTTCTTCTTCCTCACAGGGAGACCAGGGGAGATAAAAAGACAGAGGGATAGGAAGAAAGGTGGACAGAGAGGGAGAGAGAGTGGGAGGGAGGAATGAGCAAATGTGTGTTGTGTCATTCATCATTGCCTCTCTTCCGCTTGTCTGCCTCCCTCTGTGGTGAGCCTCTGTAAACTGAGCCACAGAAAGATAAAGCGTGGACCAACCCCCCCCCCAAAAGAAATCACACACTGACACACACGGGAGCACACAAACATACACAGGAACAAACTCAGGGTGACACAAGCACATTGTGGGATAAGGGCAATGCTGTTGTGATCAATGCCCTGTGGTGGAGCATGATATACAGTTTAAGTGTTAATAATAAAGAAATGAGCATGTTCTTATTACATGTAGGCCTTAAATAATGATGTTGGAACTACAGCAATGAAGATGCATCATTCAAGGCTGAAAACACATTATCTGTTTTGTAGTACCACATTACAATATGTGGATGTACTTTGCTAACTGTGTTGGCAAACAAATAGCGGTGTAGACCTACACATCAACACCATGCAACTACTGATTTTCAGATTTTTAAGGTACAATTTGATGAAACCTGTGAGATGTGACAGACTTGATTGATTGATATTGTGGTTTTAGCTGGCTAATGTTAGCTTTCTTGCTAACGTGTACAAACTGCCATCTAGCCAAAGTGCTTAAACGCTGTCTTGATGTTAGCTTTCCAGACTCCTGAAGCTTTACCTGGCTGGTGAACTGGCTATCTGGCATTGGTTTCTCAGAATGATTTTCAAATGCTAAGCTAGTCAGTATCATGGAGCCAATGAGATCAAAAATATAGGACATCACAGATATGATGTCAATATCAGCTTTTGGCCTGTTTTGGCTCATTGCAGGATGATGCTTGCTTGTGCCTATGGAGTACAAACGTTTTAGCCATATCATGCTGACTGCAGCTCACTTAACATCCACCTGTTTCCCCAATAACACGTACTTTGCGAAGGTTACACACTGAACAATAAATTAGGATAGCAAAATATTTGAGGTATGTACGGAGTGAAATAGTATGAGAACCTAGCTAAATGTTATACTCAGGACACTTGTGGCAAGGTTTTCACTTTATAGTAATATTCATTCTTGGCACTGTGGCTCTGCTGATGTGATGCTCTGGAACATTAAATCTTAGAAGGTTAGAGAAAAAAACTTTCAAGGGCTTTCGGGGGTTTTCTTCTCCACCAGCTAAATATCTGTGGTTAGCTGCTAAATGCTTCACTGTTTACAGTAGCGAGTGGCTAGCTTTGTCTGCTATGGTGCTAAGCAGGTGGAGTACAATTGGTTTATCTACCAGGGAGGAAAACAATAAGCTAAAAGAGGTTAAAAGGCACTGTAGGCACCTGCAGATAATACCCTGTTCAGTAGCAACACCTTTCACAATACACATTATCATTTCCATTGTTAATATAAAATATTGATTAAGGAACTTTAAGGATCATAGAGTCTGACTGCACATCATGTCTTTATGGCACTTAAAGCATGTCCACTTGAATTATTACACCTCTCCGTCTGTTTCCCGTCTCTAACTGTGATTGAAAACCAGGCACCAAATGACTCCTGTCAAGCACCTTTGCACAAGATTTCCGCTTCATAAAAACTTGAATAAATGGTATTGAATGCAACCTTGGCCTCTGGTGTTGCTCTCTATCAGCACTACCTCCACCTCAGCTCCTGTTTACCCCCGCCCCTGTCTACCCCATTACCCATGATAGAGTGGAAGATCCATCACTCCAACTGGATGCTCCATTTAGCCATTAGCCAATGAAAGCTGGTAAATAATACAAAATAATACAAATAATACAAAATAAATAATAATAAAATAAATAATACAAAAACTCAAGCTAGGAATCATTTAGGGAATCCTTACAATTCATGCGCTTTAATGAACTCTTATGTTGACTAATAACAATATAATGTGGTGATTATCAATTACAGACTTGGATGTTGCTGCCATTAAGCTGGGTAATGTTGCTTTTGTCCCTTTGGATTTGATTCGCCAGTCTCAAAACCAACCGATATGACATACGATGTCAGAAACAGGGACAAGAATTCTTCTGCTTGCAAATAATGACTTCTGCCACTGAGCTGGACTGCAGTCTCAAGTGTGTGTGGGGGGGAAAAAAAGCGCTAAGTCATTTTCTTCTGCCAGGATTGGCTAAGTGCTATGTGTAACTAGAAAGACTGATGCGGGCTGCCAGATAAATTCAGGCTTCAGTACCACTTTCAAAATGACCCTGATAGAAAAGAGATGGCAGTCTGGTGTCGAGAGGCTACCTCAGCTCAGGTGTGACTGAATTGAGTCTTTTACTTCAGCCATTCACGGTTCCTTTACTCCTCAGGATCTTTGCGGCCGGACAGCCTGGGGAGATGATTTTAAAGTCAAACTGATATCAAAATAATGAATTTTTCAAGTCATTCTTGGTGCTTCTTTTGAACTGATCAAAGCTGTAATTGTCCAATTGGAAGGTGAAAAGGGGTTAATTGTTGAGATGAACATACAGATACAGGCTTTACAGAGTGTTTCAGTTTTTTAAAGTTAGATTTCAAACCTTGTGGGTAATGTAAATAGAAAGCTCAATAAAACATATAAAACATCAGTCTAGTCAGAAGACAGAAGTAGCAACAACGTAAATGTCTGCCTTGTTCCATCTTGACTGTGATCTTCTAGCAAACAAAAATCCAGAGGCAACACACAAACAGTACAAAAACTACAACACTGATTGCACAAGTCTGCGCAACCATTCACAACTGGGGCTTTTACTGTGTTCAGAACGCGGTACTGCTTAAATGTTTGGGATTGCATTCTCTGGCTACAAAGAGTTACCAAAGAAACTGTGAGATCTAATTCTTGAACAACACCACTCAAGGGAGGAATATAAAAGAACAGGACATGTAACGCTTTGAATAGACAACAGAGCTCTGTCAGACCCATCATCAATAAGTGGAGAAACTGTGGCACCATAGAGACGTTTCAAAGATCAGGACGAGCCTCCAAAGTTGATGAGAAGACGAAGAGAAAACATATTGTGGAGGCGACCAAGAGGACAACAGCAACACTGAAGGAACTACAGCAACGTCTGGAAGATACTCTTCAATCCTTGCATGTGGCAACCATCTCCTGCATTCTGCACATGTTCTGGGATATTAGGTAAGTTTGTGAGATGGAAACCCCCTTTTTTACAAAAAAGATTTGGCAGAAAACTCAACTAAGTATACATCGACCAAGGCTTCAGAAAACGAAACTTTAAGTCTTGGAATGGACCTGTCAGGGCCCAGACTAAAGTCAGTAAGCAGGTGTTTGCGTAGCTTTTCAGAATATAACCAAGTCAGTGGTCTGAAGCAGCAAAAGGACCCACACTCTAGCTGAAATCTCACCCATGCCATGTAGGCGTGTCTCAGAACTACCCCAGCCCCCAAATATCACCAGAAGCTTGAAGCGTCTCCACAAGTGTTTTTATTCTCTTTTGAAAAATGCAGAGAATATGTGACATCAACTTTGAAAATCGCAGAGGTTATATCGAATCAGTTGTTGTTGAGAAGATTTAAATAAGGTGGAATTATCAAGCTTAAGGGTGTTACTGACTTGCTTACAAGCTAACTCTTAGCTTTTTTCTTAAGCAATGTAAATTAGCCCATCTATCAGCAAAATGCAAATGACTCAGACTCTGAGATGGATACAGTCAGGAGCGGCATAACAATGTTTAAGTCGCTTTCCTTTTTTTTCCTCTCTCTTTGGCTGCAAAAAAATACCCTGTATGTGTTTTTCTGTCGCCATAAACACTGAATTTTGATACAGTTTAGATGTGTATCTATGTGTCTGCGCAAAGACAATGTCGCACGTGCGTGTGCGCGAGTGTGTGTGCTTTTGTGTCACAGTTATCCTGTTGCCATGACTACCTTCTCAAAACCACCATCCTGCTATCCTGTCAGAATGGAGCTGCTTCTGATGTGTGATTTGTGTGTTGGACTCAGTTTCCCCTCGCTCTTTGTTATTTTTAAAAGATTGGACATCTGTATTGGGACCCTGGTTTATTGGCCAGTTTATCTGAAAATAGTAATATTTCCAAAACAAAAAAGCCCAATATTAATATCCTATAATATCCCTATAATACTCCTACAAGGACTTAATGTGTCTCTGTAGTAAAGTAGGCTACTCAATGCTGAGTTTATGAGGTGGGTTTTATAATTCTTTATAGTTCCCCCATGATATCAATTTACTTGCTCCTTCAGAAAATGCTATGCAGCTGATAATTTTGCTATGATAAGTGTATGATATGCCTCTATCAATTAATATCAGACACTATAGTTATTATATATCATGAGGGCCCTCAGACAAAAGGCAAATCAAGTGAACAGCAGGGGAATAGTTTGCTGGGAGATGCTGTGGAGCAGATAAGGATTCACTGAAGGTCTAAATCTCTATTAACTGCCGGCTTCCCCAGCACCCGGATGAAATATAAATGGTGATGAAGTTTACAGACCTGACAAGTGATGACAAGGTTATCATAAGTTAGGCCAACACGTGTCTGCGTTAATCTCTCTGGCATAGCATTGTGATCCCATCGCGTGTCCTTGACATGGGTAGTTTACAATATGAAGCGTGAGTGTATATAACATCAGGTAGAGAAGGCTTATCTGAATACCACAGCTTCCACCGCTTATCAGTGCAATCCTGCTTTTATGTCTTCTGTAATGCAACTTCCACAGCAGCTCTATGGGATAAACTGTGGGTAAGGTGGGTCTCTACATGAACACAGCAGGAGTGTGCATCACTTTCGACAGGCTGGAGTTGAGGTTTGGCCGGATCTTAGTGCAAAAACTCTAATTTAGCTCATCAAGATTCTTCTTTTGTGATGAGTGATCATGAGTGATCATGGACTCAGAGTCTGAGGAATCTGGGAAATTAGTTCCCATCTGGAAAAATAAATAGGAATGCTTCCTGTCTTAACAGCAACTCAGGAAGTTGACGAGTTTTATGGAAAATGGTGGATGAATGTAAAAGTTTTGTTGCTAGTAACAAACATTTTACTAGTTAACGTACTACATATCAATATTTGCAGTTCAGAGCACCAATCACTGCAACCCTTCTCCAATCTATTCAACTTCTAGTCATCACATTGCTCAAGTCCACTCCTCATCACATCCAGATGTCCATCCAACCATCCTCTACCACCACTAATGCCATGGGGGGGAATCCTACACCACCCACAACCCCCTTATATGTGATGCTGCGCAATGGCTGACACCGAAATCTTATATTTTTGTCAGAATGACTCACTGGCATAAGTTTGTACCCGTTAGCTACTGTCTTCATAGAATGACCTACATTATTTAGAAAAGTTATTTAACAGCACTGATCCTGAAACAAATCAGCTGAGGCAATGTTTTCTGTGACTTCTGCGAACGTACCGATGTGGCAACAAGTCCGGGACAAAATCACTTTGTAATATAAAGCTTCAAACAATGTGAACGTTCTTGGATGGCAACATTAATCTTCTCTGCCACCCTTACACTCAACGTCTTCACTGTGGCGTCCTTGTTGTTCCCACGTTATGATTTAGAAGCTTGTGGAAACACAGAAGTCAGAAAAACGACTTCCCAACACGGGGAAATGGGACGATCAGATGAGAGGGACTCAAATCAATCACTACAACTTGATTGGTTCATTGAAATGCCTTAAAAGTCAGTGTGACTTAGTTAATACAGCACAATATGGGCAATATATTGTGTGAAACACCAGCAGCCAACAACTGACATTCTAACACACAGCTCGGACGATGACATTCATCTTTAAACTGCTACAACCTGCAAGCTAACGGTCAAACGCGATGGGTGGCGTTACCGTAGCTAGTTGCCCTAAAATCATATTTGGTTAAAGATCTGCTTACAACTATATCACTGATAATTCTTTTTCTGCTATAAAATACTCAAACTCAATGGCATATTTTTGGTATATAAAAAGAAAAAAACACAGAATTACAACTTAGGAAATGGACGTTTTGTCTCGCTCTGTCTTTAAGGTTAGAAGAGGTGGTGGTCTTCACAGCAGCACTCTGTTCTTAATACCCCAAATCAAATTCAATCAGGTCTAATCAGCTTAAGTTGGGTATTGTTATACCACAGGTGTGTATCATTAATTCAAATACCTGAATGCATCTCTCAGCTCTGATCACACAGTGCTTCAACACCATCACGGGGTAAAAAGTGTGTTTTGAGGTGATGTAACAACTGCAGGAACACATGACTTGCATTGTTGTACTTCTTTTTGCCCACGGCTGCCTATCACACGTTATGCCGCTGCAAGTATTTACAGTATACAATCTGGCACAGCAGAGAGGATGGAGACATCAGCTCAGTGCAAAAGGGATATCCATATCAATATTCATCAATACTCATATCCATCCTGTATGCATATGCTTTGAAATCATGGGTTATAAAAACAGAAGACACAAAGCACTGAACACAAACAAAACAAATCAACAGTCAAACCATAAAGATGTACACTATTGTTTTTTTTAAAAAAAATATTTCATAACTAAATAAAATAAAAATACAAATGTAAGTTGTTTGAGGCATTGAAATGACCAATTGTATTGTTTTCCTGTCATATGAAGTTAAAGGTAAAATTTAAATGCATTATAAATTAATATTTCCATACAGATGTAATTTTCCATTTAGGTTTGGTTTCAAAGGTCTTCATATGTGAATACATGTATTTCTTGTTGCCTTTGTTTAAGTAAAATGTAAAGTTGAGTCACAGACTTGCTTACGTCACAGTCCCTGTTCCACTTTAATTGGATTTGCAGAGCGGATGATGCTGTGATCCTGGTACTTGGGTAAAACAGCTAAAGTAAAACACATATCTTTTGTAATATAGCGGCACAGATCTGCAAAGGAACTTATCTCTCTACATTTTAAAGAGGTCATTATGATTTAGGCACTGCTGGATTGTGTTTCCTGGAACTTTGGGCGCCAGTGTTGACCACTGTGCCCTTATTTCATGGTAAAGCTAACGCTACCCACTACAGATGCAGGAAATAAGTATTAGTTGCTAAATATCACATTACTTGCAGACTAATTTGATAACTGACTGACTAGTTTGAGTCATTTTTTTAAAGAAAACAGTCATATTCTGTCAGTCCAGCTTCTTTCTTTAATCTTCTTTGACAGTAAACTCAATATGTTTGAGTTGTGGACCAAACACAACATGACATGGCTTCGGGGAAATGCTCGTCAGCATTTAAACCAAACAACTAAGTAGATCATTGAGAACACAACCAGGAGATTACTAATTGGTGGATTAGATGACACATTTTGTCTGAAGGTAAATGAGTTTGTTGCAACCTCCAGGAAGTTCCACATGGGTCGGGTGAAACCTTTTTGGAATCCTCTATAATTAGACATTGTGTGTTTCCAGGCTCTGGTTGGTGAATATGTATTTGACAGGTATCATTTCATATTTCCTGTTAACAGTCAGTCCGCTGCAGAGTTTCCTCTCCACTGTTCCACTGTTTGTTAAATGTTAAACTATGAAAGCACATATGCTGTTTTCTTACATGACTCAGCAGCTTATGCGCAGTGTTCCAATGACCTGTTGCGAATGTGGTCAGCAATAAAATGAAAGCCGCAAACATCCTTCAAGTAACTGCGTCCTCTGCTGCATCTAGCTCCACGGGCTACATCAATCTTGCATTATTATGCTTTTGACCCATTTATGATGAACGGGGTCATTTTTAATGATTCTTGTCTTCTTGTAGCACTGCTCTCAGACAAAACAGTCAATTTCTTCCAAGTACTGAACACCTGCAGTCTGAACAGCAATGCAAAAAGTTTACTTTTTTTTTGCATTTTGATGTATTTAGGTTCACATATCTCGGAGGCAATTAAACCAGGGTTTGCAAACAAAATGCATGCAGACTCATGAGTTGCTCGCTAATTGGACAGAGTTGGTTCACCTGTCGACCTGTTGGGTTAGAGATGTAGGCAGTGAGGGGGAGTCAGAGAGAAAAAAAAAAATCAGATCTGATTCCACTTCCTGGAACTTCAGCTGAGCATTTTTAAACACTGTCAGTTTCAGGGAATGTATGTGCAATATGCGATCTCCAGCTCATATATGTAGGAGCATCAGCTACCCTTTATATATATATATATATATCACCCTTTGTTTAAGTTTTCCAACACTGGCTCATATGTCAACAACCATCAACGTGATGCGGAGTCAAAGTACTTGGCGACTCCTGTGAAACCGAGTTTCTCTTTAGGGTGTTAAAGCCTGACGTGAATATAAATGAAAGCAGATTTAAATTGACTCTTTGAATGCAATGCATGCTGGTAGGAGCGATCAATACAGTAAGCACTTTTAATAAACATTTTGAGCCGATGTAGCAAGAAGTGGGGTGCTTAAACAGAATTATTAATGTCATTAATTACTGCTGAGCCGGGCTTTTCCTGCTATGACAGGTCAGAGGTTCAGCTGTGAAAGTTATTGATAACGTTGTAGGTCTGGGGGAGGAGACCACGCCCACATTTGGTCAATCCAGGGAGTAGGTGTCAGTGATAAATCGTCCCTAAACCTTTTTCACCAAAGACACCTTGACAGGAAAAGCAGGTGTAGATAAAATGAATGATGTCTGAGGGTCATGGTTCTCCTGCTGGCTCACACACTATGGATCATGTTGGTCTATATTGTATAAATATATCAGCTGTGCCCCTCATTCCAAGAAAAGAAGAAAGCAATAATTCCACTAAGCTGTTTACAAGGCTAATAAAAATGAATAATCCACTAATATCCCCATTTACATGTTTGACTTGTTAGACTGTGCAAACACAGCCCCCCGCCTTTCATTCATTCAACCACCTGCTTGAAAAGGTTGGCGTGATATTTGCTCATATCCAAAAACCCCCGCTGATATCCAAGTCTTTCATAATCTCCCTGTGACGTGGAAATGGGAGCTTTTCTTCTTGGCGTGCAACTCTATTGAATGGCTCTGCTGGTTCGCTGGTAACACGCGGCGCTGAGAGGGAACAGGCAAGAGCTGATGTGTGGTAAACTGTGGTTAAAGCCCCAGTTGTGCCGAATGCATGCCTCCCAAAAAAACTACTAAAACCCTAAAATTATTGGCGTGTTCCTCGTCTTAATTGGAAAATGCTGCAGTACGAATAAGAGTAAATTCAGTTAATCCAACCGGAATATGCTGTTTGCATGTCTAACATCAGATCTGGAATATTGTCATGTTCAGAATAATAATAATAAACGTGCATGTCAACAGTCACTCTCGTTTACTCGTGGCTGACAGGGACACTTGAATAGAAAGTAGCCATTTTTAATATCAGTAACACCTGTGCCCTGACAAGTCACAACGTCTGCTGTGAAAAACGTCTACTAGGTGGCACAGATGGATCTCACACCATGACTAATACTATCAGTTACAACACTCATCAGTTTCACAGGACCGAACAGCTGATGCGGTGCCTGATCCGCCGGCGTGTACAGTAGGTTTGTACACACAGACAAAGCGGTGGATGGGTCCAGAGCAGCACCTTTAGCTCTCCGCGCTTGAGTTGCTTCTTATTTATGAATAGGCTCTTGTAAAATACATGTACTTACTTTTCTCTGGGATCTAGGACAAGATTAATATCGGTTTCTGGGCAGAGTGTTCAGTACAGAGCTGGAGTCAGGATGTGGTTCCCCTCCATTAGCGCAAGGACTTGGGATCAAGACAGATTGTTTATTTGCTCTGGCTGCAACAGCGCCTACATCGTGTTCAGACAGGTTTCCAACCATCCTTGGCGGGGCCACGCCACTCACAACCATTTAGCTACTATTGGAGTATGTCACATTAAAAGCTATAGAGCTGGACTTTCACAAATAAAGGTAAAAAATTAGTTCTTCTGGTTTGGTGTCTTGTCTGGTGTGATATCATTGCGATGGGGCACTGGTAGTGATGTGTTTTACACCAACCACCAGAGCTGAAGGGAAGAGCGGCTGTAGCAACACAGAAGGCTACAGCACATCATAAACACTGCAGGTAAAGCAGAATGCAGTAGTGTGTCTGGTCTTCAACCAACCTAAAAAAAGCACACGTCACCCCTTCTTCTTATATCCCTCCACTGGTTGCCAGTCGCTGATCCCCCTAATTCAGATCTACACTCCAGCGCTCTACACTCTGCCAATCAAAGGTGCCTAGCTCCTCCATCACGTTGGGGCCAAAATCATCAGCTAGATTCCTTGTTCCTCGGTTGCTCCTCAGTGGTGGAATGAGTTACCTAATGCCATTCAATCTACAGAGACCCTCACAACCTTCAAGAAACTGCTTAAGACCCTGTTGTTTTAGGAAAACTCACCTAATTGTGCGCAATTACATTGCACTAACATCATGCAGTACTGTGTCCTATCACACTGAAAATGTTTCCTAACACTTGGCCGTGTAGTTTTTCCTACCTGGATCTTTGCTGGTGTTGCTTTGGTTAAGAGTGTTAAGAGCAGATGAAGCTGTAGGTTTGTACAGCAAGTGGGAGCCTGACAGAGGCTGGGGCTCCCTGCCCCAATAATAGCTTTAAGAAGCTGGAGTTTAACAGTAACACCGCTTTTCCACAAACTAATGTCTGCACTTTGCTGTACGACAATGGATGTTCTGGTCCAACTTGAAATTGTGCGGAAACTGAAGGAGCAATCCCAATGCCTTTTTTCTACTGCTGCCACTGCCGTTGCTAAGTCAGAGGGTTTCTGATTGGCTGTTTGTCCATCCAATTGAGTCCAGAGTCATTTTGGCCTGCGCCCGTTGATTTAAAAAAAAAAAAAAGGAAGTGAGGCGTTACAGGCTAATACGCAGTCGCAAATTAGTCTGCCGCTGCCGGGCTAATAAAGACTGGAAGCTCTGTCAGAAACACTCCTACCAACAAGTCCGGAGCTCATTTGTCACAGCTGGTTATGCAGGGATAGGGCCCAAATGCAGACAGAGGAGGCAGCAGGATGAATTCAGTGATTTATTAATCAAACAGCAAATAGGCAGGAGAACGAATTAAACAAAGACCACAGAACATGCTAATTAGTTAGCTTTAGAAGTGCTGGTAGATGTGTTTTGGAAGTTGGGCAGAGCCAGGTCAGCTGTTCACCCCCAGTCTTGTTATCAGTCTTTAAGCTAGCTTTACATTTAATGCACTGGCAGAAGCAATTCTTTCCTTTAACTAGGATATTTCTGTGTTCTAATGGGACACTTCCATGGGTCATTCTGAGAAAGCGGTGTCTCCTTATTTTCCCCTCGACATTCTGCGCTTTCTAAAAACCAACGCTCTTGACTTGGTTAACGCTCAAGCGAGGCGTCTGTGTTTGGTCTGTAGTGAGACGCGGTTGAAGGAAGAACATTTACATAGCAAATTGTTCTCTCACCCCCCTGCACTCAGGAAAAAAAGAGGTTATGAGCTAAAGCCTCTGGTCCAATTACTGCCGTGCTGTCCTAAATTCCACGGCTGCATGCTGTGTGCAAATTTCACCCATCAATTGACTTAATATCCATGACTCAATACCCTTACTCTAATTTAATACTAAAAAGAGCTTTTGACCTACGCACTTGTGGCAGTCATTATTCTGAATGGCTCCATTTATCTTGTCGTAGGGACTGTTAACTGCGGGGCACCCTCGAAACGGCACCCTCGAAATGCCACCAAGCATTTTTGAACTGAATGTGTATTGATTAGTTTTGTAATTAGTACAGTTATCGTGTGGATTTTGTGCACACCGTACATCACACAATCACAGCCGAAAGCTCCCATTTCCGCCTGTGATCAATAGTAAGGCCCTGCTCTCCTCGATCGTCCCTATGCATCAACCTGTATCTTATTTGGGTGCAATTTTAATTTTCCTCACATGTGTGCGATGAGGTAAGGCAACCTCAAACGTCAGCGTCTCTCCCAAAGTGCCGGGTCCTGCGGTGAGGACTCATTCCAACCCAAAAACATTACTCTGAACTGTTATGGGGATGTAGCGCCAGGGGAGGCAGCTTCGCACAAATTAGTGTGAGATGCAGAGTAAAAATAAAATTTTACTACTGCCATCTGGAAGTAAATTTACACATGCACAAAAAACACACAGCCAAAGGACATAAAGATATTAAAAATGATATCATAAAAGGGAAACTGGAGAGAGACTTGGTGTTTATGATAAAAGTTTCTCATTGATATCTTACGCTGGCTTTCAGTGAGTCCTGCTGTTTAAAGCTTATGCATGCAAAATGCATAAACACTTTGAAGCTGCGTTACATGAAGTTTCTGGTGACTTCGGGGAAAACACAACATTAACACAAGAGACTAACATTAAGTTGCTGTTGCAAACGTGTTTCCCGTTGAACTGCAGGCATGGAGCAACATTAGCATTCATTTCGATGCTAATGCTTTACTGAAAGATGTTTCTGCTAAGGAATGAGAGGCATTAATCAGGAGCAACCTGATAATTACTGAATCTGTAATTAGTAATATCTGAATAACTGTGATATGATGACTACATAGTGACGAGTCAGCGAGCTTTAACATTTCAGCACCAGGACTAGGATGAATGTTGCTTTATCCGCCTTTCACTCACTCCAACACATGCCGTTGTGTCACATGGTCCAGAAGTAGATGCTGCCATTCTCCAAGATGCCAGCGCCCTAAGACAAAGCCTCAAAGTTCACTTGATCAGCTGGGATAAGCAACTCATTCTCTCACTGTGGTGTGCATTCTGAGACAACGGCATTAACAACATGGGCTACACGCAGAAAGATACACGGGCCACATGGGAAACATAAAAAAAGAGGGAAACACCTCAGCTTCAGATCTAGTGGATGACAAAATAGGTGAGAAACAAGTGCTGTTATGCCCCATTATTCATAGAAACTTAAATTATTTTCACATTTTGATCTATAACTGGAAAATTAAACTTAACCAAAATAGTTTTCACATTACAAGTTGGTGTTTCTGGACAAATGAAGGCAACTAGGGACTAGAAGAAGCTTGTGGATGCATCTGCGCTCTAATTGTTCAAAATGAAAATTTAGCCATTTTCCAGTACAATAACAGTGTCATGCTTACCACTCTGTTTCTCTGTCAATGAAACTCAACACTTCCTGCGTTTTTCACATTAGAAGCCTGCAATGAAAGTGATCATTTAGCTGTATGATGATTATGGCTATAGAGCTATCTGACGATTCATTGTTAGTGGCCTTAACAGCAGCTCAAGTTAAAATAGTGAATCAGTATTTTTTTTTTAAATAATAAAATTGAAGAGGGCGCTGGGTATGACATTACTCTGTTGTACTGATGAAATTAGTGCAACAACATGCCGGAGAACAAAATTAAATTGAGACTCTTGATAAATGAGAACTCAATAGAAAACAGTGGAGCTTCTGAATAAAATATGATAATATATATTAAAGCAGTGGGAATTAGGACCCGTCTCTGATATAAACCTTTTTTAAAATAAGGCCTCTTTGCACTGGAGTTACTTCGGTCTGAGCTTTTGAAGTATTCTCACTTGTTCAAGCACCAGAGCTGCTGGAAAAAGAAGTTCGTCTGAGAGGAAGGTCATCATCGATGCAATGAAGGAAAAAAGTGGAGGGCTTTTATTTCCACCATAACACCCTTTTACCTTTTCCATTTTATTCAGGTGTTGGGAGCACTTACGTTGCTCAAACACTCTCCGAGAGCATTACATTTTAGTGCAGGGACACATTACATTAATGCAAAAACATATTATTATAATTTGTCCTTTAAAAGAGGCACCTCAGGGCCAACTCTGTAAATGGACCCCCGTACTGGGTTTACTATGGAAATGCTTAGAGAATTACCTTTAAGTTTCAAGTTACGAGGGAAGTATCCATTATTGACAAAACCAGTGAGAAGGAACCTTCTGTTTTTCAACGGCTCTGTCGATACAGCACATATCCAATTCAACAACAACGGGAGCCAACTCCAGAACTAGTCCAGGTCTGACGGAAGACACAGATAAAGAGCAGGTTTGATCAGCTTTGTGTTTGTACTCGCTGGATGTTACGTTGCCTCCAAACAAACCTAGCAAAACCTGTCCCGCGAATGTTAGCCTTCTGGAGGATCAATTTCCCAGATGATTGGCGCCCGGATGTTCTGCTGTTTGTGGACCAGGTTTCTGAGACAAACGCACTGATGAATTATTTCAGGGTCTGCTGGAGGGAGCGTGGGGAGGAGGTTTGACGGGACGGGAGGAGGTGTGTGCGTGTGTTCGGCAGGTGTAGTCAGACTCTGTTAAACACAGGCTCCTCTGCAGATGAAAAACAGAGCATGGAACCCAGTCGAAGAAGATATTTTCTGAGACGCACGTAGAAAGATTCTTACTCTTGCTAATTTCATGCTGTCTTGTATAAGCGTCTGCTCTGCATGTGGGTAAGAAGTGCTGAGAGAGCAACCACTGATTTAAATTTTGATGTTCGCTCTGCTGGGATAACTTCTCCTGAATTACTGGCAATCCCTGAGTTTGCTTTCATGATTTTGTCTACGAAGTGCTAAAGTAAGTCTTCTTTGCCGACGTCCTTTTCCTTATAGAAACACACCATCGTGTTTCAAAGTTTGGCTGTTGACAAGTTTGGAAAGCGTGCTATTAAGAACTTTTAAACGTGTTTCTCAGGCCCATCACCCATTTTATAAACTTAACTAAAGTCCAACACAGTTCACACGGAGTTCATTTTGGCCAATGTAACATCATCTTTGTGTAATAAGCTTATAGGAAGATGAAAAACAATGAACTGTTACTTCACAGTTGTGTGGCTTGTACGTGACTTTATCTGGGTTTGAATTACACAACTCAATCAAGTTCCAGGAGTGTGGTGTTAAACTGAAACCAATCACTGCTTGGAACAGCAGGTATACACTGGGACACACTGAGTGCATGTGTGTTGCATGATAGCGCACGTTTCCTAGCAGAGCACGGACATGGAAATAATCTGTTGCTAATCATATCAAATATGGAACTTTTAATGTATCTGTTTCAGTGTTTCTAGCTCATGAACATGTCACATGCATGAAAAAAAGTTGTTTTGCGCAACTTAACACTTCCTGTTTTCATTTAAAATTGAATGTCTGACTCTTTAACTGTGGTATTTGCAGCACGGTGCTGTGAAAAATTCAATGACTTTAAACTCCCATGTTGGGACACCCATTGATTGCAGGCATTTAAGTGATTATAGCAGAATTATAGCACGACTATATTAAGCTATTGAATTTTTAGAAGGATCAGGGGATGGGCAGTGTTTTTCTGATGAGCTGTCTCTCTCTGGTGAGGAAACCAACGCCAGACAGTGTGTCCAAAGTGCAAGACATTTCGGTTTAAAGGTTTCCGTAGGCTTCAAACAAAGTGCCGATCACCCATAGCATTAACTTTGGAAATGAAATACAGCACAGTCCTCCACCTACGATATATGTTTATCTGAGTATTGCCACGTAACTGACACTAGTTCACTGCTTTTATGAATCTGTCCTACATCTTTTTCACATGATACTGTTACACCACGTTTCACGGTGCACAGGTCTTTTTCTTCTCATTTCAAAGAGAATCGAAATAGAAGTTTTTCTAAAGAACTCACATTTTTGCAGGTAAGATCTGCTGATGGTGAGTGAGCATGCAATGAAGACATGAAAAACCCCAACAGTGAAATGTGTGTCATCATCACAACTGGTCTAAAACGGCCCGTACTCATCTCAGGGCCCTGCGTGTCCTGAGGTACCTGTGTGGACTTGCTGCTCCCCACGTTTAACTAAACAGTTTTAGTTTTCAAAAACAGTAATTGAAAAGCCTGCCTCTGAGGGACGCATTTCTTAATCATTTGATGCTGGGTGTCAAAGGGCCTGCTACGTGTGCTTTATCTTTGACAGGGAAGGTGTATGAAGAATGGCCCTGCTGCACACGCAATATCAAAGCAGGCTGTCATCTGCGTGATAGTACTGAGCAGAGGCACTTGAATTATTCAAAAATAGCAGGGAGGGCGGGGGGCTACTCTAAAATCTCCCACTGTGCGAGCTCTGTAAAATCACTTAAAAATGGAACAACACAACGGGAGTCGGCCAAAAGAAAAGGATAAAGAAGAAAAGCAGTAGCATCCCCCTGCATGCAGTTATTTTGACTCTGGACCTGGCCAAGGTAACCAGGATAATCTTGTTAATGTATTTTTCTTGGGGCAAAGCTTGACAGAGAGAAACATAGCTCTGACCGTCAATAAATTCATCTTCTAAACTGAAAAATGCCTAATGCTGTAATCTCTCACTGTCTCTGATTCAGAGGCCCCGAGGTTCTTTCTGCTCCCGACGCTGAGATACGAGGAAAAAGCTTACGTTTTTCAGAAGGACTGAACAAACTTTGTTTTGGTGTGTTTTTGTGTTCGTTCTTTAAAACCAGAAACTTTAAGACCTGACAACAACAAAGCCCGACCACATCGTTTTTTCTTTTAAAACAAAATATGATGTATGCTAACTTAAGCTTGAACCAATCACTTTCGAACATGACCATCATCCAAATTTGAGTCACTGTACTCTCCATGTTTGTTATAACGTGCACTTTTCAACCTTAAAATCAAATACCGCCATCCTGTTCCACTCAGAAATACATGACAATACAGTAATACAAAAGCTACGTACTCTTAAAACGCTGTCTCATCAGACTTTAAAAAGGGCATTAGTTCAAAGGTGATTAACAGACACTTCTGGGCAATCTGTCCTTGAAGGCATCCATAATGGTCCACCAGCCAAAAGCAACAGCAGTGTTTCACAACAGAATTAAACAAGAGTAGTTAAAATGCATACTTGCCCAGCTCTGACATTGGAGGGGTGTTGGTTTCATAAGCTGTTTTACAATTTGGCAATCACTTCACCTGAAGCTTGGTGACCTCTCACTGGTACTTGCGCACAGCGGTTGTCTAAATGTCTAATTTCTAACTACGGCTCGGCAACATCACAATGACAAAGTAAAAATACTGGTGTTAAGCAGATAATGTCCTTCACGTTCACCATCTTGGTCTCAATTAGATTAGTTTGCGCTGATATATGGCAGACTGCCGAGTTAAAGGCATATGAAGCTTGGAACATTTTGAGCCTCTGCTCTGAAGCTCTCATCACTCCAGACATTTGGGTGGAACCTATCAGTGTTTCACAGCTAAACAAGTATGTCAGAAATCCCATAATGTGATTTCCACCCACACTTTCCTACCCTCTCCAGAGGACACGTTGTTAACCGTAACAAAGCTTCAGCTCGATATTGTTTTGGCTCAGACAGTGTGAATCTTGAGGAGGCTCATCATCGTGCCATAAAAACTTTTCCTGCTTTAATCCTGAATTGCCATCAGAGTCGGAAGGAGGTCCTCTACACATTCATAAACACTTAGGGGCTTTTACAGAGCGCATTCTAATAACAGGAACATCATGGCCTACTGTTGTCTTTTTGTTAAACAGCAACTACTTTACTATACTTGCTGTTTTGGGCAATGGAGTGCAACTGCGTCTTATTTCACAAGACTCCAGGTCTAAGAGCCAGGGGTGAAGGACTCTGTGAAGTGCCCTAAGCCATTTCCTTAAGAGGATTTGTAAAATTACCACAAACATTGTTTCTTATAATGTCTCAGTTGTGAAATTTGTCAAAATTAGCTGAATAAATGGTGAAATGCAAGGTGTTTTAGCCTGTTGGACAAGGCCCCATTTAGGTTTGCCCAGAGCTATTAAACCATATTCCATAAACTACAGAATATAGTAAATAAATAAATCCTAAATAAAAACAGAAAACTGCCAGTCTTTCTTTATGTGACTATAAATAAACTACAGACATTTGAGAAAAGTATTAAGAAACCGAGGGAGAAAGTGAGGAAAGACAACATGCAGTAGCACAATTCAAATTTCACATAGAGAATGCAAAGAAATGATAATAATATTAATGACAGTGTGGAGCAGGAACATGGTAGCTGTAGCTTGTAATCACAGATTCAGACTGGAGGCAGCAATAGACGGCAAAAGGAAGTGAGATGAGGGAAGCACAAAACTTCAGTTTAGGAATAAGTGACATACAAATGCATACAGATGGAGAGAGAGAGGAGGAGGCAGGAGCTCAGCAGGTAGGCTCCTTTGTTGCTTTGATTGGTTCTCTGTATGTTTTTTGTGGACAATAATAAAAAATAGATATTACTGAAGGAACGCCTGGTGAGAAGCTACATATTTAAGAAAGCCCATGGCAAGCGGTGTCCACATTGAGTGATCCAACCCTGATTTTCCACTCATCAGAAGTGGTCTGGATGCAGAGAGGACGGGGGTTGTCCAACCACGCTGCGGGCTATGCTTTATTCACGTCTCTCTGACCTTAGGACTTGGAGATCCATTAAATTGTGATTAGTTTTGATGTTATTCTGCTGACTCAAACAGAGGTGCGTGTTAGTATCCCTCTCAGAAGAGCGGCCTCATAAACTCAATTCTGCATCACTGTATCAATATCACCAGAATTATGAATAGTAATAAAAAAACAGCCTAATGTAAGGGAGGAAATGGTAATATATTCTCAGGGTGCAGGCTCAACGTATGGACTCACATACTCATTGCTCTTGCATGCACACACACACACACACACACACACACACACACACTTGAAAACAGGCTCTGCTTCTGTCGCTCACACACACACACACACACACACACACACACACCAGTCACCTCAGGTTAGAACAGGACATGGACGAACATAAAGCTCTGCTCGCCTCTAACCTAACTGCTAGACAGCGAGAATGTCAGGGTGGAGGTCATTCTGCGGTGCGCTCCGGACACAACTGGGCCCGCTAAATGCTATCAGCTGAGTCTGCTTTGAATTCAGCAAAGAGAGCAGTATCTCATCAATGCTGGTGGATTTCAGACAGTTCAACATATTTCAAAGTGGGTATTTCCATATCCCACTCTTTATTCGCACATTCAAGGACACTTAAAGACTTTGTTATTTAAGTTTTTAAAGTCAAGAACTTTACTGCTACAGTTTCACTTAGTCATATTGCTGCTGGTGTTCACGTCATATTGTTTGGATCATAATTCTGAGTGACCCAGTCTATAGAACTGTTGATGGCAACATTTCAGCTATAGTTTTCACTAAACAAAATGACCAAGCTGGTTGGCAGTCATGCTCTGGGAGGCAGGCTCTTACTAATGTCCAATCAAATTGGTGAAAAACAGGTTTGCTAACCAGGGAAGAGTTCAAGTGGTCAACATGGAAGCAACTCTGTCACATGGTGTGTCCAGTGCATGGTACAAGGACATGCTGAAGGGGCCCCAATGAGAGACTGGGAATTTAGTCGTCATGAACCTCAAATAGCTTAGCTGGTTGCTCCAGGTTTTGCAGATTGCTTCTACATTTAACAGCTGGATGAGCAGTTGGCCAACATACCCTTTCCACTAGCCTCAGCAGGGGCAAGAAAAAGCAGAGGACCTGATTTCTCTGAGAAAGGGATGCAATTCACAACAGCCTCATATAAAATGGAAGAGAATAGATCATACTCAGCTTTGTACCACTTAAAGCTAAACATACCAAACATACACACACCCCATGCCCAAAAGTTACAATTCCCTGCCAAGTCCCACAGGTGACCGTCAGAGCTCAAAACCAAAGTAGGAACATGAAACCTCAATTGAGGCAAGGGTTTCCCAGAAATTGGGCTTCTAATGTAGCTGTATCTACAAAGAACGTACATGATCTCTGTAAACACAGCATCATGCTTGCTTACATGACTCCACCACGTACACTATCCCAAGGATGGATCAAACACCGGTAAAGGATTATACATTGTAGTTTGTCCACTGACATCAGTTTCTGCTGGTGTCACACAAATGTTTCAGACCAAGCACCAGCTCTGATGGAGGACATTCCTTCTCCTGTTGGAGAAGGACACCTTCTGCCAGACGAGCTCCACTTTTCATTCCATATAGCCGCAAAGTCTGGTATGTGGAATGAAACACTTTGCAGGTCGAATAGAAGGGAGACATGTTTGCTCTTAGGCCGTGCACTAGGTAGCTTTGTGGAATTTGCAGTGGCAGCTGTGTCTGAGCATTGGTGTCTTGTAATAGGAGACTGACTCTGCCTCATATCCTGGCTTATGGAAGCTAATGTTAGCTGTCATTAGCAGACTTTAGATATCGCTCCAACACCATTGAGTCAACTTGATAATTGTTCTATGGGAATTCAAGTAAAATGATCTGCATTTTTCACTGCACAAGTTTAATTAGACTGATTTAATTGTGTGTATTGTACAAAGAAACCTGAAAGTGTGAGCTTAACACCAGCGTAACAAATCAGTCAGAAATAACCGTAAAAGTACATTATGAAAAAGTTATTTGATTTAAAACTATTGCATCATTTAAAAAAAAAGAGACTGTCCGCGGGTCCTAAGCTATCACTACACTCTGAGAACTGTGGGCCAAAGAGTAAAATGCAAATAGGAGGTGTTTTTCCATTTCGGTGCAGAATTTATTGCTCAAGTCAGAGTGTCATGCAGTCTTCTCTGCAATGTCAAGCGCATTAGTCGGTGCATAAAGACAATGCTCTTGTTTTGTAATACCTACCTGCTGTACTGACTGAGAGGTTATATTCTTAAACTGCTTTCATTATTCCTCCATGAATAACACCCGGGGTCAACACAAAAGGTGTTCATTCTCAGAGAAGGCAGATGGTAGAGGAAATAAAACTCATGCATCCTCTTTTACCAAGTGTGGACCATCAATGTTGTTCTATTACAATAAATGGGAGGCTGCACTCGCCTAATGTGGACTAAACATGATGTGCTGTGGAAGTGGGGTGAGCCAGGAGGCCAATGAGGATGTGATGCTGGCAGAAACTTGTACATTGTGAGCTTTGAACCTGTTGAAATTATGATGACACTAATGTAATTGTTTGGCTTGATGTTCAGCATCTGTCACGGTTTTATCGCAGTGATACCATTCATACCTCAAGTTAAGCTGCGAGCTGCATCTGGTGCCTCATCTGGATGTGGAAAACATGTGAAATGTCACCGTCACGGGTCCAACCGATATCGCAACCAGCATCACAGAAGCTAGGAATGTCATGACACCTGAGTGATGCTGCAGTTGCATGGCAGACACCTCTAACTAACCCGTCAGTGAAATGAGGGAACCTGTGCTGTAGTACAATATGTCAGGACCTCATCCTACAAATCCTTGAAGCTCATTGCCATTTTGGGGCTTTTGTGTCTTTATCTCCTCAACACTCAGTAGTGACTGATCCAATGACTAATCTGAGGTCTAAGGTATTCAAAGCAGTTGTGTCAGTGGGTGCTTGAGGCTAAAGTTTTCCATGGTGGTTAATAATCTAAACACAGATTTGCAGCTCCCGTGCAGTGGTTAAGTTGCAACCACATCCATGAACAGCAACACTAACCAGGACCTTTGGTCAAAGGTCAAAGGTCCTGGTTAGGACCTTTGGTCAAAGGTCAAAGGTCCTGGTTAGGACCTTTGGTCAAAGGTCCTGGTTAGGACCTTTGGTCAAAGGTCCTGGTTAGTTTGCAAAGAAGGCAAAGAAATCTCGTAAAGATGTCCCCACAGTTGTCTATTCCTATTAAACTAGCACTGGTGGTATTCATCTAATCTGCTTGCATGTTTATTGCCAGTTTCTCACACTGTTTGAGACATTTTACTTTGAGCTGTGCACTTTTCATCAGATCTCTCAAGTCATAATCTCAGGGAAATTCTCCAATAACAATATTAGGAATGTCGGAACATCTCTGCACGCGTTTCCTTGCAGGTGGTAGGGGTCCTGAGAAACTGTCCCATTAGCAACCAACAAATCCGAGATGATAACAGCGAGTCAGAGGTCCGGAACATGGCTGCTCTGCACCACGGTCGAGCTACATGAGTTCAAAAAAGGACAACGATAACTTTAAGAATTGAAAGTAAATGTTGAAAAGTTGGAATAATACATGACAGCTGGAAGATTCTGCCTTTTGCATAATGACGACCTTCACCTTTTGCAAAAATAATACCTCCTATAGTTCCTCTGAAGTGCAGACTGTGCGAGGGGAACTTCAAGCACTGAGGAGCCACTGAGGAGTGGTGAATAAGACAAAGAGAGAGGAAGAGAGAACTGCAGAAGTTGAGGACTTCAAGACATTTTGTATTTGTACATCTGAACGCTGGCAGGACGCCCTGTTGTGTGCCTTTTATATAGGAACTTGCTGACAAAGAGGGAAACGTGTGAAAAGAGTCTGCTCCTCTTAGTATAAATATACAGCATATTTTTGCTATGTGTTTTGATGCCACCTGTCTACTGCTGCGGGTGAAGTTGTAGCCTTCAAAGTGAGAAATATTCAAAGCTGTATTGTTTTCACACCATATTTTTGGAATAAGGACATCTCTCTCGCCTCCAGTTTGAGGGAAAGGTTACAGCAAGGCAGCATTGTTCAGGATGGCTGGTGGTTGGCAAAAAATACGTACCCCCCCCACCAAACAAATTATGTCCACAGACGTGAAAACCTTCGTGCTTTCTATCAAAAATGTGTGGATGTAAAGCGGTCCTACCATCAATAAGCTTCTAAATGCCCAGATATTCAGTGGCATACGCACACCCATGGAATCAATTACCTCAGCTGGGAGGAGGTAATGTTTGAAGGATGCTGCATACAGTACGCCTCCTATCAGGAGGCTGTGGTTTAATCAAATCAGAGCGGCTGAGTGTGAAACCAATCCCAAACTGAGCATTATTTATCTTGGCATGACACAATGGCTGGGTTTGTGGCTAAACCCACCATAAGCTCTGTGCCAGGGAGGAGAGAGACGAGGGACCAGGGAGATCACATTCAGGTGAAATAACATCCTGCCTTTTTCTCCAGTGCTTTAGAAAGTATAGGTCACGCACAATCTGCCCCCAGTACTCCGATTTCTTTTCCCTTCACTTCACTCGCTGTTTCTGTGTCGACGTTCAACCTTGAACTGCCAGCCTGAATGGCTTGAAAAGGATGACATGAGTACTTTCACAGAGAGGTAAAGAGATCAGGTGAGGGGGAAGCTGAGCAGATACACCGACAGTCGAACAGAAACGCACACGCAAAAGATAGAAACAGATGTAAACACACTGACACACACACACACACACACACATACACACACACACTCACACACTCACTCAGTGTGTCACTTTTTTTTTTTTTAACTTTCATTCACAGATTGGGGAAAAAAGTATGATCAGTGTGACCCGTTTGAAATTCACTGTCAATAAGGGCAAACCAACATTTAAAATGGTTTATTTTGTGGTCCAGCATGAAGCCGTCATAAAAACGCTCGTCAGAGGAGCATGGCTGCCAGGTCCATGCAGATTACATAAATAATAACTATAAATGGAAATCCAGATTATGATTATATACTCAAATCCCACCAAAGTGACTCATTTAACACATGCCAACATGTTACCCCTGTTGAGTTCTCTACCCTGAACTCGCATGTTCGTTTGATGAAGGATGCAGGAGTCTCTTAAAAGTTAAAGTATTTTATTTGTCTTCTAACAGCGAAAAGTGCATAAGAAAAAGAGATCGTTTACAGAGCTCCGGACCAGACTATGTTTCCCTGACAGACAGACAGTCACAGCATCAGTTCACGAAGTCTGATGATCTATCTTGCCCTGGTCCATGTTTATATTACTGTTACACACAGGAGGAATGTGCGTGTAATCGTTTCTCATTGGCTGCATGGCCGGACCCCCTTCTTGCAGGTGTCCTTCGTGCCGGTGTCCTTCTCGTGTCGTCTGACTCCGCTCTCGTGATCGGCGTCAGCTGTTGATAGCTCCTGTTTTCTGTGCAGAAAAAGAATACAACACCGCACACACCCACACCCAAACCTATCGTCTGCATTCTTGGTGGCCTTTCGCCCGAACAGACAGTAACTATCTCAGAAGGCCGCAGCTGTAGGTTATACCATTAATGGAGTTGTTCTTGACGCCAGCAGTACATTACCTCATCATTCTGATGTCTCTGTCCCTGTCGACATTCTTTTCCCATGCGATTTGCTACTCTGAGCGTCTAAGCAGTGTGGCTCTCATGTCTGCTGTGATTAAGAATTCCAAGCATTTGCACACCAACTTCTCTGCACATAAGCAATATATCCCAACACCCCCCAGGCCACTGGACTGGTTTTCTTAGTGAAGTTGTGGAGGATAGAGCAAAACAATCAAGACTTCTTGAAGGACTCTGTATCTACATCACCACATCTACAAAGTCATTGTTCAACCTAATAATATTCTTGCAGTTTCTCAGCCTGGGGTTTGAGTTTATCAATATTTGTTTGCACATCTTTTTCTTAAGAAAGAGAAGAAACCAACTTAGATAGATACTTGCAGGAAGCAGACACTTTTCTTCACTCATATTTCCAAAGTTCATTGATTAAGTTGCTAGACTCGGGAAAGGTGAGAGTAATCTGGTTGATTTCGAAACAACAGCACCAACAACACTTCCACCTGCAAATCTGAAAAGTTGCACCATGTAACAAGAGGTAACCAGGGTTCCACATGCCAGTTATGTATCCAGCATCAAAACTGTCTCTATCTTCAGCCCGCCACTAATCACTAGTCTCCATTTTTGGATCTTCTCCAAAGAGCTTCTTTTATCACTATATGATAACTTGTTTTGACATTTTGACATATTTTATTGATGGTGTATTGAATGTTTCGCCTGCTATCCTATTCTCATGTATCTATAGTTTTGCATTTCTTCTCATTTTATAAGACACTCCCCTGGAAGATACACCTCCCAGCCAAAAATGTTTTTCACCTATTACCTCTGACTAACCAGGGAAGATTTTGAGAATGCCTTTCAAATTCCTGCTGCACAGTGTAGGGACTACCAACAAGTGATTAAGTCCTGTCAATGTGCATGCTAAAGTGAACAACACAATGGTCTTTCACAACTTCCATAATTGAAGCTCCACACTAAAAACTCCCATCCAACTGGGAGAAGCGAACATCTACGCAGTGAGGAGAGTGAGGAGAGTGGACACCCACAACTCCTTCCAAGAGGCCGTAGCTGAACGGCAGGCCTTCAACATTCAGTTCTCCTCTGCCCTGGCAGTACAACTGAGCCTGACATGCCCAGCTGTTGTCTCTGCAAACCACACCTGCCATTGCTCTTCCTCTTTAAAATAAAACAAAGAGACACTCACTTATTCCTCAAATACACACACCAAATAATACACCAAACAAGGACAGGACTGCATTTGTAGATCTAGATGTTTAGTCTGTCAGAGTAAGATGTGAATGAAAACACATGAGCTCATAGTTTTGCAAAGATCTAATATGCTTAGATGATATTCTATCCTTTCCACATAAAGAAATATCTATTGTGAATTTTTAAGAATTAGAGCTGAGGCAATATGAAGTCATTGATATTTGTTGGGCCAGACTTAAGCAGCTCCTCCTCACCTGCAGACCGGTTTAGCACTTCCACGTCTTAACTCTCGAACTCATCATTCTGTCCCTACCTTTCTGTTCTGATTGCCTGATCCCTGTGGAGCCAGTGGTGCTGGGGTTGCCTGTGGAGAGTTGGTTACTTCAAGGATATGGTGACCCCCAGCATACATCAGAGGCCTGAAGTGCAGGAGTAGACAGGATACTGGGAAATATTTCAGTCAAGTGAGGGGTAAAGGCTTCTAAATTCGAACAGGGACCAGGACCTGATATAACTATAGAATAGAGGGACTCTCTTCTAGAGACATGTTGGAGGAAGAGGCCCTCGCTTTGACATAAAGCTCCAGGAAGCTCCAGAGGGAGAAAACCTTCCACTTCACGTTCTGTTCTACCTCTGAGCTGCTCCTCTTCTCTCATGGCCTTTCTCTCCTTAATACATCTTGTCCCCGATAGTTCTCCATCACCTTTGACACTCATCCTTTTAAATAAATGGCAAATAACTTTTTTTTTGTACAACATGTTCTGTAAGAAAACTGTGCCTCCTTTATCTCTTAAGAAACTTTAATGAGTCTGTAGGGCTATTTAGGTGGAGCCTGGTCCCTGCATGGGGTTGGAAAAACACTTGAATTTCAGTGTGGTATTCTCAAGGTTTGAAAAGTGCTTTAGCTCAGAGCAAAGTTCTTGAAACTCAAAGCTTTGCTTCCTTAACATGATGATTTTGGGTATGGATGAATAGATAAAATATGTTATGGTGGCCACACCTATCACGGCACCCATGGTAACCTCTTGCTTCATGTCACCTAAGCTGGCTCTTTCTGTTCAGAAGCACAAACAATAACCAGAAACAAAGAGCGACACCACACCCTAGCGAGACATAGAAACAAAGACTGTGAGATGTTCTTTTTATGTTTGATACCATTTTGCACATAAGAACATCCAGATGGCTGTTATGCATCTGTACGACTCATATATGAAGCATTGGCTCCCACCGACTGTACAGCGCATAGAACTCTGCCAGCTAGCTTTTCACTGAACTTGCAAGACTTTGTTCGAAAAAAAAAAAAAAAGCAGGGCGGGTGGGCTGTTAGTGCAACACAACTCAAATCCAGGGCGCCGTCTCAATCCAATTCAGTTAAAAAAAAAGCGTTCTTTTCTTTTTTTACCGTACGGAGTGCCACGCGCTGCAGATGAATGGATGCGCTGCAGACGGTTCGTATAGAGAGGATAAGAAGAGGGCAACAAAGGACAAGACAGTTCTACAAATAAAGGGATGGGCTGAAAGGCCTTCCTCCACAAACTCTGAAATACCTCACAAGAAGACTCAAATTCACAGCATCAGCATACCCTCTAGTACTTATCAGGTTTGAGACGCCAAATCCAATATAACAGTGCTGAGGCAGACTGGATGTCTGGGGATGTGCTAAGCTGATCATCTCACAATCTTGCCATTTGGAAATTAATTTTGTGTCTTAAGTGCAGCGTTGTGTGTCGGAGCAGCGGAGTGCTTCGCAACATGCTGTGACTGGAAGCACGGGCGGCGTTTAGCTGCTCGTTTGATAAAGACTGTGAGGAGCTCCAGCTCATTGAATCTGACTGGTTGGTTTTCATTGTAATAATGTTTTTTTTTCTCCTCCTTAACCCACAGAACTTGAGGTTGCACTGTGACAGTTGCTGTTAAAGTTACTGCTGCTTGAAGAGCAATTGAACTGGGTATTTCTCAAGTTTGCCATTGTTCCTGTTGGTTATGATGATATTATAATTGCTGGTGAAATACACGCCTGTACTGGTACACAGTGACATTGTTCCATAGCTGTTGTCATGTTGATGTTGCTCAAGTGTTTGTTGCTCTGATAAGCTATTTATTGACAGGAGAAGTGCAGTACTAGCACGTCAAGTAGAGAGCCGAATATTCTCAGACCAATGCCCCTGTAACCAGCATGAATTCCAACATATTATTTATTCAGGCTGACTCTGACCTCTGCACGCACATCTCTAGTTTTCACTGGACCATGCACTGATGTTATTGTGAAGTTTGTTTTTTTTGGTGAAACATTTGGTGTACATTTATTGTGTAGGCTCTGAAATAAACATTCCCAGCACTGATTCTAAGTAAACACTTTAATGCACAACAACCTATTCACCCACTCTTATTCCCACGTCATCAAACACAGACATTGTGTTGCGACCTTGGGGCTTCTCATACTGATAAACAAGGTTTGCAGCTCTGTATGATGCGCAAGGCTGTCACCTAGCTCTGATACTCGGTTGCCCTTCTCATGCACGATTGTAGTTGAAACGGTTGCGGATTGGTGAGATTTGGTTTGGGTTGAAATAAGTCAACACTGCCTTCATCTGACACTTTCATCTACCCCAACTTCCTCCATAAATACACTTCGTCACTCTTTATACAACATCACCTGCTATGAGTATCTATTCTAACCACAAATGGGTTTATGTTGGAGTTAGCTGAAAGGTTGATGAGTCTCAGACATTAAAGGGTATCATGTGTATCTGGATGCAACACAGAGATGTGACACATCACCTGATAATGTGAGTGTACTGTCCATCTTCAGCTGAGATGCCCACTAGAGACTCTGAGATCCAAATCATTAAAGCCACTTTAACAGAGATTAAAGAAACATGCCAAGTTCACATTTTACATTTCGCTTGACACCTGGGCAGAAAGTGAGGCTGAGGGAGCCGGGGCGAGGCTGTGGGTGCCTTCCGAGCAGCCTGAGCCGTCTCTTGTCTATTCTTGGCATTCGCACCAGTGTCCATCCAGGGACATGACACCAGACCCTCTTCCGTCTCTCACCCCCCTTATTTCCTGTTTTCATCTCAGGCCCTGGTCCCCACAGACAACAGGGAGAAATGAAAGGAGGTAAAGGTGCTCTCCTCCTCTCGCTCTCCCCGCCTGCATATTTCAGTGGATTTGTTCCAGTCGTCTGGCCTCGTCTGGCCTCGTCTGTCCTGTCTGTCCCTGTCCTATTACTGCTGTTTGCCCTTAGCGTAATGGGCACACATACCTTGTCCCCACATGTGCAAATACTGCGTCTAATGCGCACATATTCACACACTTCCATGTCGTACTCAAATGCAATGTACACACACATGCACAGACACACTTTTCCCACATGTATTTTCAGCCTATTTCTCTTTTTGGCTCTATTTTGGGAGAATACCTTTAGAGGAGCTTGAATAATTCTCTTTGTGCAACACGAGGCCCTTCACTCTCGGAGAGGTTAAAGAAACTTCTCTCCAAAAAATGGGCTCCCTGGAGTCCTTAGACACTCAGTGAAAGACTTTACATTGGATTGCTGCATCTGCTTCATGAGAGCGTAACGTGTAGAGCAGCACGTATGAAACAAGGCTGTATTGTAATAAACTGAAAATTAGTGGGGTGGGGGGGGGCGCACAGCTGAGACACCCCCCAGTACCACCAAGACACAACGGTATCAAGCTGAAACTAACTGTGTCACCATTAAAAACTAAAGGGGCAAAGCTTAGCAGCTCTAATTGATATATGTGTATGATTAAAGGGTCAAAGGACAATATGGAACGTGCCAGGGTCGCCTTTGATGACACACAGAGACCCAAACCCACTATAAAGTGCTCCATTTGCTGCCCATTGTCAATAACATGCCTGATCATCCCCATGTGATCAGATCACTTAGCTGGTTCCATAATAACAATTATCTCCATAAATGTCAAATCACAATTTCTTCCAGTTTTAAAAGCTGATATTTGCCCTTGAGTGAAAGTTCAAGAAACCCAATTGTTAACTGTGGTTTTAGACTGTTCTTTGAGGTGAGGATTTAAGAAAAAACAAGTATTTATTTATCTTTTGTTATCAGCAACATAGCCACAAAGAAATACTCAGGTGTCCATAATGGAACATTTCTTCAGGAGCTGGACAACAGGTGGACTTTTTGGGTTGCCTGACTCCAAATGAATGCTACTATTGTACTACATCTAGATGAGTGTAAATTAGCCAAAACATTAGCAACATTAATGATAGATGTGTAATGATATTAATAGGCCTATGTCAGTTTGCTGTGCAGCTCAAGTGGCAAAAAAATATTGACACAGATTTAACGAATTTCAGTTTACTTTTTATGTTTGGTTAATGCAATTCTAATCGTCACAACAGCCCACAATTTACACATTAGACTAAGTTCACACAAAACTGAGGTTCCTATCACAATACAATACGCAAGTCTCGCTAGAAACTGAACCGCAACAGGGAGGTTAAAAAAAACTGTGCTGAAAGACACCAAAATGCAACAACTGGAGCATATTTAATCATGATCTGTAACAGTTACACACAATGATAGCATGACGATGCTTAACTTTGTTACAAACCTCTGTTACAATGCAGGCAAGCGGGAACTTGCAAGGGAAAACATGACAAACTCTTAAATAAATAAATATGACTGTATAAATATAATAATAATAATAATGTATTTGTATGTTTCTCCAAACTGACAGCGATAATCGAAAGGGAGACAAACAAGGCGCTTTCATGTCTCCCAAAAAAACCCTGTCCCTGTGTGTATTCATTATGCACAACTGTATAATTGAGTCCCGCTGCTCTGATTAGCAAATGTGCTCAGTTTAACACTTATTGTACTTTTGTATTCATCTCAGATTAGAGGAATATTATCTCTGCGTAGTGTTAATCACGATCACAGTTGGAATCGCAGTACTTTTGGAGGTTAAAATGACTTCTGTGAAGCATTTGCTTGTCACCACTCACTTTTCCTAATTTGCAATTTGCTCGGTTGGACGTTTTTTTTGTCTTTCATTAGCACTTGATTTAATTGTTGGGATTATTTCCTCTTAGCTGATGGATGCAAAGGAATGCTGTGCGGTGTTAGCATTAGGCATGTGGCGTAAAAATGACCGTTTGTGCGTGCTCCTGCGTTCTCATCTTGCACCAGAGTTTAACAATCAATTTGAGCGACGCTTCTTCAGCTGGGATTCCGCTGGTGGCTCAAATTGCCTCACAACGGAGCTGAAAAATGCCACTGGTGTCACTGGCATAAGCAGCAGATCGTCTCCCAGTGCAAAGACAGAATAGGGTATGAATAAAAGATGGCCGCGCACAGCCGGAAGCTCTCCATTATTAAAGTGAGTTTCTACATCAAGGGGCAGGGAAGCTGAAAGCGTTTCCCTGTCTGTGCGCATGTGCGGACCCGGGATTTGCTGTAATTTACTGCATGCATATGTAACCCAAAGTATGTAACCCACTAACTTAAGAATAAACATTATGATATAAATCATGAGCGTATGAATCATGTAAATGAACTAATAATTAATGAAATGATTTAAACTCATCTCATTATAATGCTGTGTCATTCTTTTGGATACCATTTTTAATTCATTGACCATATTTCCTCATAAAAAAAACCCTTTTCCAAATGTCTGTTTTTATCTATATTGACATTTTTCACAGTTTAGAATCTCTCTAGTTACACCAATAGACAATTAGGAGAGGAACTTGTATTGAATTACTCGCGTGTGGGACAATAATTTATCGTCAGATTGAATTGTAATGACGTTTGTCAGACATTCGGTTCATTTCCGTCAGTTAATACCTTTGGACACATCTATGGTGTTATTTAATGTACCCGGAAAGTGTTTCATAATGTGGAAATGGCTTTTCTTGCTCCAGAGAAACAATCAAACTATAGTATCTTTAAAGACTAATAAATGACCATGACTGAAAAAAATCAAAACAAATTCGCTAAATGCAAATGAAACAGTCGGACGCTGGCAGTCAGCCTGCTCGGTCTGCTTTTATAGCAGGAAAGAGATATACTCAAAGACGGAGTATTACAAAGAAGGACAGTTATATACCCCCGTATGGAGATGATTTACACGACCTGGTAAAAACAGTAGTACAGTGCACCATAAAGAGTACGGATTACAAATGTAATACATTACATTAATATTCCCACATTAGCTTCTGTCATTAACTTTGATGCTAAAAGCAACCCATCTTAGCTAGTTAGCCAGCTAGGCTACAGCTTGTAAAAGGCTGTTAAGATAAAAATGAATGAAAGGAGGTGATAGGTAATTTCTCTATTTGCTGAGTTTATTCACTGAAAATCAATTAAAGGAAATAAAACAACTAAATATTTTATTTGATTATTATTGTACAATTGTCTGTTTAATATGGAACACCTTGGGGCTCCATACATATAACCTGTGCATTGAGTTGAATGGAGGCAAATGTGTTTTTTTGTTTTTCCAGCATGCCACTGCTGGCAATGATTAGAAGATTTAATTGTGGTGTGTGTGTGTGTGTGTGTGTGTGTGTGTGTGTGTGTGTGTGTGTGTGTGTGAGTGTGAGAGGGTGGGGAGTGGGGCCTTGGGGCCGTGAATGCATTTGTATGCAACTTTCTGGCCACAGGGATTAACCGCTCCGCTGTCTGTCTTTGAGCTTTATTGATGCCGCTGAACTAGAACTGTACCGTGCAAATGCGTGCAAGGCCCAGCGACGTTTGATCAGCGCGTCACGACTTCCACAGGTGAATCAGGAGATGAGCGTGGATGAATATATTCAGGATGTGTCACGTTATGCACTTTTATCGCGCGCAGCCTAGCCACGGGCTAGCTTTTAATTGGCTTCCCTGAGACATGTAAACATCAGCTCGCATATACAGCAAGCAAATATGAGGGGAAAGGAAACAGGGTGAAGAGGGTGAGCCAGAGCACGCCCTCTGTAACATTATGCCAAAATGCATTATTCTCTGTCTTTATGCTGAGAGGGTGTCCTTGTTTCCGCGCCGTGTGTCCCACTGAGGAGGCAACTCAACATGATCGCGAGTGAAGACCTTAGTGCTGCTCTTCCTCAAACCAGACGGCAATAATGCGGCAATTCCTCTTGCCACATGTCATCTAACTCAGCCTGACGTGCTCTGAGACGATTAAGTCATTTTCAGGCACTTGAAAAGCATGGGAGGAAAAGTAAAAAAAAAGTAAAGTAAAAATGGTGCGTGCAAGAGATATCGCTTGAGTAAACGCTGTGATTCACTGCACTGATGGATTTCTGCTTATCTAGGTGTTTGCGATCGCCCCGCGAGCCGCCATTCTCGCGCTGCCTGTTCTTTCTGGCCCCGCTCCACGTCCCGGGCCTCACTGTGAATATTTCAAAGCACAGTTTGAACTTGTGTTTACTCATCTGCTGTGCGGGTATGGAGAACATCAACCTGCTTTTAGCAAATCAAACACCAGAATGGGAAAGCCATTCGCGGCGCGATAATGAAACAAGCGGTGAGGAGAGAAAGTTCCTCCAGTGTCGAGTCACGCTTTGTCTCCTCGCAGAGACAGGCTTTACCATCTCCATGTCAACACCGCTGAAGGCCACGAGATGTGTCAGGAGCTTTATTGTCAAATCTGGTTGGCTGCTTTCAAGTGTCTGTTGGTTGTTTCCTGGAGTCTTCCTCTCGCTTCTGTGTACCTGCTTCCCGTGTTTCCCTGCTGTTCTCTTTGTCACCGGTGTTAATCGGGTCATTAGTCTCGTGTGTGAGTGTGTATTTTCTTTCACCTTCTTTGTGCCCTGCCTGATCATCACTGCTTGTGAGCTTTACATTCCTGCTGTCATTCACAGTGTTTTCCGGAGTTCCACGTTTTTCTCTTGCATTTTTGAATTAGTTTGCCCCAGTCTGGCAGAGTTCTGGTTTGGACCCTGTCTGCACAGACCATTTGTAGGCCTTTGCTGTGAATTCACATCAAATCATTCCAATCGTTTTTGCTCAGCGTCTGCAATCTGCATTCTGGTCCATCCCTTGGTGTCTTCCTGTTCCTTGAGTTGCACAAGACATGATGAAATGACATAAAGAATATTTTTTATATGCAACTGCTTCATTTAGGCTGATACTATGCCTGTGTTAACTGAAAGTCAAGATGCAGTGTGCTGTATGACATCACATACACTTTTACTTTCCATGGCAATAAAGAACTATTCCAAACACCTTGTGCATCATTTTCATGCTCATGTCTACCCTGACATTGTTGACATCATTGAAAACATACATAACATAAATATTGATATAAAAATAAACAATATAATTTAGCAAATGCATTACATTACATTTTAAATAGTCTTTACACTAAGGATAATAATAGACTAATCAAATTATTAAAACTTATGTTTCGTCAATGTTCCTACACTGTGTGTGTGTGGGTGCTAGGGGAGAGTACCATGACCCTGAGTGTTACTGAGCAGTGTTTTAAATAACAGTTTTCCTTTAGACCCTCTGCAGCCTACTCAGTGGCTGGACTGAACAGGTTTAAACGGACCACAGAAGGTTCAGGTGGTATTCTGTGAACCAGCTCCATCTGTGCTGACCCAGACTAACCTCCTTTCTATTTAGAAGATGTTTCGCTAATGCAACACACCTGTAATTTCCAGCTTTCCTTCACCGCCATTACACACTTGACACAGTAACAAGAACGGGTTCCTATTCAAAAAGCCTCAAATTTCATTTACCAATGACTGTGATTCCTTTTATTACCATTGAACTGTTGCTTTGAGGTTTCTTTGTTTGTTTGTGCCCTCTCAGATGCCAGTCTGGTTGAAGCATTGTAGAGTTATTTGTTTTCCATGCACAGAACATTACCTTCTTCACAAGCCCTTCATGCAAAGTGCCAACTGTTTGTACAAAAAACACATTCTACAGCCTAAAAGCATTAAAAGCTATTGTCGTGAATCTCGTCCAAACTCTGCAGTTGCTGGGTTCCGGCAAACAAAGGCAAACTGTCCAAAAAGATCTCAATGTGTGACCTGGGTCAGTATTAATCGACCAGAAGGTGACCGGGCGGGGTTGGGTATGTCATTACTTATTTTAAGGTTCTCTTTGGTTTTATCATGTTACTAGAGAAAGCACAGGTTGTATTATGTTACATCTGATTGTTTATCAAACCAGTCCTCAGGCAACCAGTCCACTGCAGTGAGTTTTAAACACTCACAGATAGGTTGGCCTAGCACTCACGCCCCACATGACCTTATAATCTTACTTCTATATTTTAATGTTTCACAGGCCATTGATACCATCTCATTTCTGAGGACATGGATCACTAAGAAAAGAGAGGGAGCTGCATGTGTTGGCGGCATCTGAATGGCAGGTTTAACCACCCTGCCCCCCTGCTTATACGAGTCTGGGTGTCCTGTATAGTTCACCTCAGTTACCTTATCTGTCCCGGTCCAACCTCACCGCTCCATCACCGGGTCTGAGTGGACGTCTGCTCATCTCCGACTCTTCCCTTCCACCCCCTACCTTGATTTGTTAGTGCAATATCCTAATGGAATTCACCTGTGTATGTACATGGATGGATATGAGTGGAAAACAGCAATTTAGGTAAGAGTGAACAAAACAGTGGCTCGGATGGGTTAGGCAACTTTCCGTAATAACCAAATGGAGTCAGCGCAGGATTAAGGCTGGATGACTGTGCTGTTTTGGAGAAAGCAGTGGATTAGTGCAATTAATAAATTGGAAATAAGTAGGAGAGGTCAGCGAGGTGGGATACTCTGAGGACATGAGGAGGTTATATTTCAGGACGATAAACTGAATATGGTATGTTTTTACGAAAAGCTTTCCCACCTCTGAACGGAGC
The DNA here is from genome assembly GCA_008933995.1 of Datnioides undecimradiatus. Taxonomy (NCBI): domain Eukaryota; kingdom Metazoa; phylum Chordata; class Actinopteri; order Lobotiformes; family Datnioididae; genus Datnioides; species Datnioides undecimradiatus. The sequence goes on along the minus strand of WARS01000066.1, from coordinate 2,206,854 downwards.
TGATGGATGCTCCTGTAGGAACATTAAAGGGTCACAACATATTGTAAAGAGCTTTCAGAAACATTCAAAATACATCAACTCCTTGTTTTTCCGCACGTCTCTCACTGAAAGTCCATAGGCCACAAAGAATTTTTCCCACATCAAGTTGAGACCCAGCCCACATTTCCACAGTACAGAACTCCCTGCTGTTAGGAACTGTGGGGGGACTACGGCTGTGCCAGAGCAGCTTTATGTAAATCCCCACCTCCACGGCAAGGTCTGAAAATGAGCCCCCGCCCCGGGGCAGTGCGGTGGTACATGGAAGCAACAGCCTCTTGTATCTGTTGCTTCCTGGCTGCCGAGGGTCAGTGTATCTCCATACCGAGCATCAGGTGGTGCAGACAGAAGTTTTGATTGTGGACTGCGATGCTTCAACAGAAAGTGATGAGTTGAGGATCAATGCAGTGTACCAAGGTGGGATGTGTTCAGTGAAATTCAATTTCATCATATTTAGCTTGGGTTTGCACATGCTCCAGCCCTCGGCAATGTATATTTAATGCAATTCTGTACTTTAGTACCATCCTGAGATACTTTTACTTCTATTCCACTACAAGTTCTAATGCTTTCACTCCACAGCATTTACAAGTTTCCACAATCTGTCTACATATAGTGTGCAGAACGTTATGTATTTGCAGTGAGTACCCTGAATACCCTGTCAGCACCACTGAGCTGAAATTGTTTCCTATTTAAATAAAAATTTAGTTCCATGACCATGCGTCTTGTGATAAAAGCTACATAAAAGCTCACAGCTGTTGCAGACTTGCACTGTTTTATGTTATATGTAATGTTATTTAAAACACAGAAGGAGCAGGGTAACAATAAGACAGGGCGATGTATATAAAATAGCTAGAAACCCTACTGCTCCATTATCCCTCAGTCTGTGTGTCAGGTTACGCTCCATTACCCGAACAAAGAATGCATCAGTGGTGAGTCATCCTCCACGATAACTTTTGGTGTTCAAACTGTTTAAAACGTAATGCATTTTTTTTTTATGATGTAATATTGGGCTTGGGTGCTTGCATAAGGCTGTGCCGCCTTCAAAAAGGAGGAGATTATAACAGAGAGAAGAAACCCAGCTGAGGGAGGCAGCTTCCAGAGGTGGACTAGCAACAGGTCTGGCAGGCAAAGCGTCTGATAGTTCGATTTATTATTTTATGTCTAAGAACAAATCCTTTCATCTGTGATAATCACTCAGTATTGTGTATATCTTTGAACAGCATTGTGAGTTTCATCTTTAACATAATGTTAAATAGAGTTCTTTGTAGGGAGCTAACCAAAAGCCAGTTCAGACAGCGCTGGAGAGCCTAATAGTATGTGAGAAATAGTGAGTCCAGAAACGTGTCCATGATCCTGTGGCATTCTGTAATCGTTCTGTGCACTAGAACATATTTTAACATACAAAACTAGATCTAACCTACTCCAGGTTAACTCCTTGGTTTAACTAGGAATCAATGAAACAAATCCCTTGCAGCATCAGGTCCGTGAACATGTAACTGCGCTAAAGTCTTCTGCTGCCTTAGTGGAATCTGTCACTTTCAGTGACAGATAAAAGTTGGAGATTCATTCAGAACTGAAATGATTAGAAATGTTGAACCAGCAAAGAACATAGGAGATACTGGCTATTTTGAATAAGAGCTCAACTGTGAGTGAGCAAAATTCACTCAAATGCTGAATTATAAGAATTCTAATTCATACAATTCAAATAAAGACATGCAGCAACTGCAGGGCTCAAGACCAGAGAATGGAAGAGAGCATCAGCAGATGCATTGCAATGCATCAGCACCAGTAGAAAAGTATAAAAAGGCAATGCCAGCGAGAGTGAGATGAAGATAAACAATTGCACAAACCATAATGAGTAAATTACAGTTATATATTACAGCACTTTCCATGCATCAAGGTCACACAGTGTTTCCCATTAATGAAAGCTATCAATACCGTGATGAACAGATCTTGTCGGAACACGACTATGGTGTCTTATTTGACCATATTTCACACCATGAAGGCACATGCTACTAATAACAACTAAAATGAATCTGCCCCTGATCTGAAACTGATTTTGCTGCAAATGTTAGCATTTTTTTAATGGCCTGCGGTGCCAGGAATGGGAACAAAATCGCCTTTGACTGTAAAGTAATCAATTATGAGTCTGTGCGGATCAAATTCACGCTCAAAGTATAAAATCTTGAAGCTAATTTTTTTTATTTCTAGTTGAATTTACGCGATTTAAGCTAGCTGCCGCCTTAGCTACAAGCTACGTTAGCCAGTGTGTATATGCTGTTTGCAATTGGCAGTACAGCTTCAGTTTATATGGGAAGATATCAAAGTTGTGCAACTGTTAACCCTTTAACACCTGAGCCTGTCCCGTCAGTGCTTTTGCCCATTTTTCCTGAATACCTGCAACTTTCAGTAGCTGGCAGTTATTTACTATTTACTGCACGTTAGAAGAGTGAGATGACAGATGAAAAACACAAAAACAGAAATTGATTTTAGAGTTTTAGTGAACAAACAACACTGAAAGTATATATGAATGGCAGATTTTGCATGTTATATTTGAAATTTGAAAAGTATAAAACTATTTCCAGTAAAATTTGAGAGTCCGTGTCTCATAATGTGCGAAAACAGGCCATGAAATGGAAACTTTTGATGCCGCTGTGCGCGCAGTGGGAACAAAGCAGCTGCTTCGCAGGCTTCCGGGACATGCGCAAGTGAAATTACTGTAATAACACCATTTTGGCTGTAAAGCGCAACGTCTCAGCTTTTGGAAACTCTTACAATTTTTTCCATAGCGCAAACAGTGAAGTAATTGCTGTAATCCAAAGAGGGCTTGCACAAACGTGTCGCCGGCGACACATTCAGAGTTATAGGGTCAAATACAAGAAATGACATTTTCTACTTAACTGAATTTCAGTTACACAAGCAGAACATATCCTGCTGTAATATCAACCCCTGACTGATGAACAAGTGTTGCTGAATACATTCAGTAACAGTGGTCAGCTGCATGCCTCCTGTCCTTTAAAAAGACATCTTTAAAGGCAATCTTGCGCTAAATATGTCTAAATAAAAATAAATATGTTGATAATGACAGACATGCTGGTCATTCACACCACAGAGGATATTTCCAAGCTTGGCAGTTAGATTGTGCTTGATGTGGTTTTCATTGTGCTTGAATTTAGGCCACACACACACACACACACACACACACACACGCACTCTTCAAAAACAGTCCCAGCTGCCCCTGATCTTCCCACTATTCCATTCCCGAGTGATCGCAGCCAACAGGCATACATTTTCACCTTTTGCCTGTATACCCGTGTAATATCGGCCCGGCAGATAAAGACCTGTGCCACCTCTGCTTTCCAGTCTCAGATGCCCACACATACACACACACACACAATCCCATACTGTACATACACACACACAAACCCTCCCACATGGATGGGAACCACCACCCTTATTCCATTTCCCTGACTGAATATATTATTCTAGCCCTCTCCCTCCGCCTCAGTTTGACAGGGACAGATTGAGCCGGCCTCTGATAGCTGCAGTAGCTACTGTTATGGGAAATGGAGCTGCACATTTACATTTACTCATTCTATTACTTTGATGGATCTTCTGGGCCAACAGGCAGCTATTTTATGGTTAGGGTGCGATGTGTCTTTTGGAGTAATGCAGAAAAAGATTGAGGACAGGTATTAAAAATGCTCAAAAAGTTAAAAAAAAAAAGTTATCAAGCGCTGCAGACTCTGTGACTAGTTAGCGGGCCTCTGCAGCTCTGGCTTTACATGCATTCATGTGTGCTGCATTGACAGCGTTACCTGTAAGCTAAAATAAAACTCCAAAAAAGCCGAACAAAGGCGACAGACACACTTAAAGAAACATGGATTGCAGTTCTGCCTGGTTGGTGCTGGCAAGCAGACAAGGTACAGTTTCACACTCTGGCAAGCAGCAGTGCCTGTTCACACATCCAATCCCTACTAAATGATTGGCTAATTGTGACTTATATAGAGATTGCATGCTGCAGTCACAGAATGGAGAAGAGCCTCGTTCACATCGAGTCTTTATATTCACACGTCTTGCCAAGAAACCAAATAACTTGAAAATGAGACAATAATACAAATATTCAACTGTGAGACTCTGGAGTTGATAAATCGATGCAAGAGGGATGTAGCATGCCCGCTACATTACCCACTATGACTGGTCAGCAATGGCTCAACAGCTGCAGCACAATTGGAAATGCTCCTCAGTTGCATGTTGTGTTGTCGAGCTTGATAAGCTCAAACGGGTATTTTCACAATGGACCCAAATGCAGCCACAGAGCAATGACAGTTCAAAGGAAGAGATGATAAAGGACAAAGGCTTACGGGTGGTCGAGGCAGGCAGGGTCATATTCAGACGTCAGTCCAACAGGGCAAACAAATCCATAAGGAGCAGGCAAAATAAAATCCATTCATCAGGGAAAAGTCCACAAAACCATGAATCCGAAAAACCCAAGGGAAAAACAGGAGACTTGGATAAAGACTAGGAGATACACTGGAACAATGACACAATGAACAAGCACTAGGGAGGGAATGCAAAAAAGACACAGGTGAAACCAGTGAAGCAGTTAAGGACACACAGGTGAGAACAGGAAACAAGCACACGGAGACTCAAGAGGAAGAAACCCTTCCAAATAAAATCAGGAAGTAACCGAAAAAAGGACTTGCCTGTGCTGCCACCTTTGCTATTTTTCTAATAATGCTGATGCTGACATATTAAATGGTACACCTGTCAGATTTGTACTCATTTTGCAGTCACTGTTGTTTCAGTAAATGAGTCAAAGAGTGAGCGATCTTAATGAAAACTCTTCCTGGGGATGGCAACTTTAGCCAGACTTTGCAATCAAGGTACATCAACCAAAAAAAAACAACCAGCAACATGATCTTGGGGCTGAATGAAATGAAAAGTAAAATGAAATGAGAGTGAGGCTCATGAGGCTCCGAGGCAGACACCAAAACTTTGACTTTATTCCAGGACTACAGCTCCTGTTTAGGGATCTTATGTAATGTTTGTTGTTCCATAAAGGGAAGTGGCTAGCAGACAGCTCTGACCCAGAGTTATCTAAAACACTATATATATATAAATGCAACCAAAAAGTGAGTTTATTGGTGCGTTGCGTTGTGTTCCAGTCCCTTATCTTCCAGCAAGTTGTTTGCACCCACAAAGACATCTGAACCCCCTCATCTTTGAGGGATTTACATCTTTAACTTTTGGCTTCTTTGTTTGCCACAGATCAGTACTTCTTCTTCTTTATTTCTTACGTCTGCTATTTATCAGAATCAGGCGGTGCAAAAGCTGAAAAGTTTACCACTCGAGTTTTATTGCTGATGAATGGGCGGACCTTTAAAAAAGATTAATGCGCCTCTCTCTCTGCGGGAAAAACTCGACTTTATCGGAACTGTCGTGCGGAAATGCATCAAGCTGCTATGCTGAACTATGAGTTAGCGGACTGTGGTGCACAGGCAGCATGCTCATGAAATAAACGTCCCAGCTGACGTGAAATTTTTATTCTTCCGCGATAAAACAAGCTCCGCTTTCACCTTAAGAAAATCCCGTATAAAATGAGTCGGCCAAGGATAACGCACAAACCAGTGACACCTTGCAGAGGAAATACTTAATAGCTTTATTGTGCAAATGCGACTTCACCTCTGCAGCGACAGATCCACGCAAGGTAACTTCATTCTCAACCCTTTTGAGTCCTCCTGCTGTATAATACATCGCAAGTCACCGGGTAACCCCGGCTAAAAAGTGCAACGGAGCGAATGAATAATGATGAAAGAAAGATACAGTGTTTGTACTGTTGCCAAGGCAGCAGGTGTACAAACATAACAGCTCATACATAAATGCTTAAGTTGGAATAAAAACAACTTTTTTGTTAATTTATCACACAGACTTCCAGCTCTAACGTTCTTATGCAATTTTCTCGTGCAGAGATGAATCATATTTGCTTTGATAACAGATGGAAATAATGGCTTCGTCCCTCAGGTCAAGGTAATTCAATGGCGGCTGGTTTCCTACAGCGATGCAAGGAGACATTAGGATTCAACCCGGGTGAACTTTGCTGGACTGAATTTCTTTCTGTCTTTTTTTTATGAAGTTCGCCTGGTGACGGTAGGTGTCTAACGTGGGAACGAGAAGATAAAGCCCCTTTTTCAGACAGACTCTATCCGGCTTTAAATGTAAAGGCTGCAATGGCTTCATTGGGACATAACAGCACTTTTAGTTTTACAATCCTCGTTTTACAACATATTATGGCATTGGGTATATAAGAGCAGGTGGAGGAGGCTGGTGCATTGGAAAATAACTATTAGAGCAGAAAATGTTCCGCTGGTTCCAATCAGCGACGGAACAGAAAGACCTCTTTTCAAATGAAAGCCTTAATTAATCACTGTTGTGACTTCAGCCGTCTCCTCTCACTTGTTGATCTTAATTTTGAAGTATCGTGACTTGGCCACTTCTTTTCAGCAGCTCCCCAGCACCCAAGGACAGGATGACAAGACGGCAGGCTCTGACCTGAAGCTGCCACACGCACAGCAGCAAAGTGCGCCATAATGAAACGCTTTAACGCAAAATTATTCTTTCTTTCAATAGCGGCGCTGAATAGCTTTTCAGTAGTCTATAGAAATGGTTTTCACAACACTAGATGAGGCTGTTTAAACTGTATATATGAGCACACTTTACACTTTACTGTATCTGTGAAAGCTTTCTAATACTTTTCATAAAGATTATTATGAGTTTTATACATAAGGCTTTTCTTGTTGTTCAGTTTTCCCGGAACCACAAGGGACCAAATGACATATTCATGGCGACTGAAACATATATCTGGTGCAGCACAACTGGAAACGCTTTTAGTTTTAGAAGTTAGTGTTGCGTTGTTGGGCTTGATGAGCTTAGACAGAACGTGCAACATGAGTAAACGTGGACCAAGATGCAGCCACGAAGCAACTTCAGTCCAGAAGATTGAATGATAAAGCGCAACAGCTTACAGGTGGTTGAAGCAGGCAGGGTCAGATCCAGAGGTCAGTCGAACAGAGAGAGAGCAAACAAATCAGTAGGGAGTGGGCAAAACACAGTCCATTAATCATGAAAAAGTCCAAAAAACCATGAGTCTGGAAAAAATAGGAAACAAACAGGAAACTTAGGAGAAACATGGGAACAAAGACACTCGAGTGACAGTGATCTCAAAAGGAACAAAGGGAGTGACAAAGGGAGCTAGGAATACACAGGAGAAACCAGTGAAGCAATTTAGGACACACGGGTGAGAACAGAAAACAATCACACAGAGATGCGAGAGGAAGAAACCCTTCAAAATAAAACAGGAAGTAACGGGAAAAGGACTAGCAGTAATAGCAGCAGTTATACAGGCACACTATGTTGCGACAGAGTAATGTTTCAGACAGGTTTGAGGTACTTCAGAAACAAATGTATGTCTATGGTGATTACAGGAATAGTGCTCCAATTCTGAACTGAAACCCTTGTGAAACCCTAAAGTGTTGCAGTCTCTGGTCAAACATAGAATAGAATAGAATAAAATAGAATAGAATAGATTAAAATAGAATAGAATAGAAGTACTTACTTAATACCCTGAGGGGAGTTGTGTTGTTGCAGCAGCAAGTAAAAACAGAAGCCATTACACTGACCAATGTAAAGAACGTATAGTGTCCACCTCTATGTGACCTGTCTGTGGTACATGAATATAATAATTCTTGAAGTGGAAAAAAAGGAAACGTATTCAGCAAGCATAATCCGAGCAGCAATTATGTTTTCCCTTAACCTTTAACAGTCTAGCGGCATAAAGACATAACTTTGGGAGACAGATGCTGAAAAGGGCTTAAAGCAGCAGCTCAGCACAGGTGGTGTTTTCATCCTGGTGTGGCTTTGTGCCTGTAAATTGGTATTTTCTCTCTCCCCCGTACCCGATTGTCAGTTTGGTAACCCACAATTAACTTAGCTGCACAAAAGTGGAAAGATAGGTACGGTTTTTGATCGAGACCAAACAGCAGCATCAACTGTGGGATTATAAATTATAGGGATTTCACTGATAGAGACTCCCACCTTTTATTATAGCTCCAGTCTGCCAGTCACAATTGATTTAGATATTAATCATTACAGCAGATGAATAAGATACAACACATGTCATTCTAACTCAGTGCACATGTGGCTGTGGTGCAAACAGCTGTCATCCAGTGTCAAGCCCATTAAGGTCTTCACAGATCATAATCCAATTGTGTTCCTCTCCAGGAGCTACAACCAGAACCAGCGTCTAATGCAGGACTACAGTCTTGAGATCTCGGCATAAAAGGGGATCTGAAAATGTTCTTGCTGATGCTTTGTCACATGCTATGTAGTTAAAGCAGCTTAGTTGTAAATATAGTTCCAAACCGTTTGGACTCCCATGGATGACGGCGTTATGTGCCAGGCAGCATCAGTGTGTGTTTCCTTCCTGCTTGCCCCCCCCCCCTTTTCTTATTCTCCAGGTGCTAACAAACTGCATGGGGTTCACCTGCAAAGAGCTGCTTGAGCTGGTGGGACATTGGTGACCAGGTGAGTTGGGGTACCCTGTACATGCTGCCTTTCACACAGTTACTTTGACTAAATTTGACTAAATTGGTTATTGTGTCGTTGTCCTTTTATTTTCTTTTAAAAGGGAATGTAACACTGTGTGAGAGCCAGAGTCAGTGTCACTGGCTGTCTGGAGGTTGTCTGGTCAGCTCCATGTTGTTTAAAGTGGTTTTTCCTTAATGGCAAAAGTTCTGGTAGACTCAGAGCGGCGTTGTAACGAAGCAAATAATCTCCTTTGTAGCTAATTCAATTTAAGTTGCCCCGTCGTCATGTGGTGATCATGCATCTCCATCAAGGGCACGACCTCTGGGTGAAGTTTCCGTGGCAGCCGCAAAACGATCCAGATGAGATGGGACAAGACGCGCCGTTTGAAGAGTATAAAGAGGTGACACTGATTTCTCATGGCTGATACACATCCACCTCGTTTCCAGCTGTGCAGCAGCTGTGCTCAAAAACTCAATCTCCGTGTCCTACATGCTTGGAGCTACTCCTGTGGCTGTATTTAACGTCGTGCACCACTGACTCATGAACATAGAAGCATAAATGGGGACTAACTGGGGGTTGAGTGGTTAGCAGTGTCCCTCAGGTTCTAAGTTTATATGGCACCAACATTTCAGGAGCCTAAAACATGAGCGGAGAGCTGTCATTTGCAGCCATCGCTCACAAACTTTCATTTGACTGAACCTCTGAACTATGTGTAGCTGTTCTACATTCATTGCATTCATGCATCCCTCACCACTGACTTCAACTGTGAACAAAACTGTAAGCAGAGACAGGCAGCGCCACAGTTTTCATCATCTGGCGTGACAAAACTGAAAGGGTTTACAGAAATATCATATTTGGCTGAATAAAAAATACATATAATGTGTTTTGTCTGTTGAAAGTGTTGGTAGTGATTGAAAAGGTAAGAAAATGGATATTAGTACTGAAAGACATGCTATAATTTTATGATCTTTATGAGCTCGGAGCTGCTGTGAGATAACCGCAACAATGCTGGGTTTTGGCAAGGGAGAGGAGCATCTGGAAGGAAAACATATGCAAAAAGGTGATGGTGATGCTGAAACCTGTCCATCACGAGTCAGACAGGAGTACAGCGCTGAACTGGTGGCGCTCTCCTAATGTAAAACAAATGTAAGTGCTTGAAGTAACTTGACCTGATCACCAAACGGCAGATGAGCAGACCATGGAGGAATTCATTAGTGAAAGAAAGCAGTATTCTAACATTAATTTGCATTCGCCACATGCGTTATCGATTGATTGGGTCTTTATTAGCACCTCTGCTTCTTTGTGCTCTTATCTGTGTGAGTAAAGCATGCAGGCCAGAAAGAGTAATGTAACAGACCAGACGGGGAAACGTCCAGGAAGCTTTAAATACCCCCAACATGTGTGTGTTCTTTGTTGCTTCATACTGCCTGAATGATCTGAACCAAAGCTTCGAATAAAGCTTTAGTCGACTGCTCTGCTGGTCTCTGATCCGATTTATCATCACCTTAAGAAACCCCGCCCAATGGTACCGACTTTTATTTGAGAATTTACAGGATATAGCCACATCACCTTGTGGATGATGATTCTGCAGAGCCAGGTGTAAAATCTTAGTCACGATAAGCAAAAGGTAAACCTTCCAAAACCACCAGACTGCTGTGACAGGGAGATTGAGACAAACAGTGTCTTCAGCATGTTCACGACGGCGCTGACCCGGTTAGCTGAGAATATGACCACGGCTGTAAATCTTAACCAATCCCAACCACACGTAAGGGAACTACCGCTGCTCCCCAGCAACTCGGCTGCATAATTGAATGGCTTTACCAGAGACTGCTGGTCAGCAAACAAGCCGGCACACCAAGCAGACATGAGTCGAGCCAGCATGGAGCAGATGCACAAGTCGTGTACCGCTCTGCTCTGTCACTTTAAGGCACTCTGTGCCTGTTTGGAATTCACTGCAGGACGGGACACTGTTTAAAATATTACTTCACTGAAAACAGTGCATGCAGATATGCAGCACGCTTGGCAGTTACTTAGCCTTGAGTACAGAAACCAATTTGTAAAAACAACCCTGCAAGAACCAGGAGAACAATTAAACTTGAGAAGCATTTTACCTTCACTTTGAATAACATAAATAACAATGGGAATGCTCGTTTTCAGATGCAGTTGCCTCTGAGCCCTCGCAGTGTATGTCAGTGATCGACACGAGTGGGGTAAACTTTCGGAGTTCGCAGCTGCTCGGCAAAGGTGGCAACTCGGGGAGTGAAAGCGAGGGGAGGAGGAGGAACTGGTTCACTCCCTGAGAGGTCTGTCAGATGAGAGCGATGTAACACATCTGGCCCGTTGGCTGCTCCCGGGTCTTTAATATTCACAGGAACTCCCAGGAATCCGCTGTAAAAAACCCACAATGAATAATTGATGCGTGTGGTGCCACAGAGCTCCTTCCTTCTGTTAATTGGATTTCAAGAAAAAAAGGAACAGGTGATAAAATAAGAAATCAAGAGACTATTTTCATGCTGCTGGTAATGCTGTAACAGTAAGGTCAGACTGGCTTTAATTATTCATTCTTTTAAAGACATGCTGTCCACTGGTTGACCTCAGGCTGAGGAGCTGTGCTGTGGGTTTCTCAGTAAACTGTGCTTTACTGCCTGGTGTCTGTCATCTTCTTCCATCTATTTCCCCATCTTCTTCTTCAGCTAAGCTCATTACTTTGCTTTCCTGCATGTAAAAACACAGTGTGCGGGCTGGAAGTAACTTTGATTTTGCAGCGAGCGCCTCATTTTCAGTGAAAACTGTCAAAATGCTTATGACTCCATGGGCTCCATTAAGCTCCTAAATGCTGTACTGGTTGCCTCCCCCTCTTCGCCGCACTCACTTCCTGTACGCTGAGGGATGGATTTTGTTCTTTCCTATTTCTTCTTTCTTCTTTAAAAAACACTAAATGCTCTCAAGACTAAAAACATCTTTGATTTATGTCAGATGTACTCAGTGTTCCCAGGATTCAGAACCAAATCTGGAGAAACCACCTTTAGTTGTTCTGCTCCCCAGCTGTGGGGAAAGCTTCCTGAATGCCTGAGGCCTGCTGAAACTCTCAGCTCATTTAAATCAGGGCATAAAACACTGTTTACTGCAGCTTTCCAATAACTTTAATATACAACTTTTAATCAGTTGCTGTTTGGGCTATTTGCTTGCCTTCATATGGATTTTTTTAAAAATCTTTTTTGCTACTATTACTATTCTCACATTTTTGGTTTTGAAATTTTTATTTATAATTGCACTTGTTTTAAATGTTTTGCCGATGTCACATTTGAATGTATTTCTAAGCCCCTTTAAAGGACTTTGCAATGTCTTGTGTCTGGATGCTGCTATATCCTGCCCTGGTGAACTCTGTCACAGGAGTGTCTCACCAAACACCAGATTCAAAAACTCTATGGACACTGGCTTGTTTGCAAACGTCTCACACTTTAACTCAGACTGGACTCTACATGTTTTCAATTAGAGCCTATGGGGAAAATTATGTTTTTATTGTGAAATAAGAGCAAATAAAGAAAATCTAAACTATTATCCTGTGTAATCCGTCAGCGGTAGAATGAATTACAAAACTCAGTTCAGCCAACAGAATCCCTGTTTTCTGTCTCTAACCTGAACAGGCCCATCTCTGTTGTTCTACTGCTCCATCCTTCTCTCTAAGTGCCTCCTTTCATTCGCTTGGTACTCATATGGCACGTGCACCTGTGCTTGCGCGTCAGGTGGAATGCAGACCTGAGTGTTGGTGGCTCTTATTCTTGAAGGGTTCTGCTGGGTCTGTTTGCATTGGGCCCCATTTGTCACTTGCGACAAAAGCGTCTTCCAAATGAATAAATGGAAAATGCAACAAGCAAGACAGCGGGTGAACGCGGGGGATGTTTTGAGTTGGCATTAACAAGAATTGGCATCAAAAGGAAAGAAGCAGCACATGAAAATACAAACCAGGATGGGAACTGGCTAAAAACACGGGGAACTGACTAAAAACACGGGGAGCTGGAATGCAGAAATTACAGCGCATGTGAGCACCGCTAGCTGTGGAGATGTGCATTTTCCCAGCTATTTAAAACAGCAAAGAGAGGGCCGCCCATCTGTTGGCTAATAAAACCAGGTTAAAGCAAGCAGGAGAGGCAGGAGAGGCAGAGAGAGGTCATAATATTGGCGGCAGTCCTTCATGTTTCACTGCCCCACTGCAGCCTTTATACCTTTGGTTAGTAGCAGGCCAACGACGCTCGCTGAGCTGTTAAAACAGCTGCACACATCGGGGGAAATTTATGGCATGCAACAATACAACAGGCTTGTTTCAGAGATCTAAAGGCTGTTATCTGTGTGTGTGCATGGGTGAGCTGTGTGTTAGTGTGTCTGCGTTTGAGAGCCACAGAGGAGAGAGACTGTGTAATAACCCATTACATGTGTTTTACACGTCGTTTTGAAGGACAAACCACGAAAGTATCATTAGTTTGGACCGTATTTACTCCACAAGCCCGGTGAGATGATCCAGTGTTTTCGTTCCAGGCTGATCTGGTCGTCCCTGAGCACTGAAAATATCCAGGACCATCTGTGGAGGCAGAAGCAAAGAAAAGATGGGCTCTGGATGTGATATGCCTAATACCTTTTTCCCTGAGGCCCGTATCTACGCCTGAATGATGCAATACAACACATGCATAAAGCATTATGTTATTGTGAGAATTGCTGGAAGGCGGGCGCTGTAATAAAATGCACATAAAGTATCATAATTACTTAATAAGGTCAAATTCCTCAGTAGGTTTTAATGGGGATTCCGCTCGTCTGTATGGCTATGATGTACATATGATGTGTGGTTATGGCATAAATCCTTTACGACACCTCCTTGTCTGATTCACATAAACTGTGGATGGAGTAAGATCTATTATGTGTTTATGGGGAGATGAAATATTTTATTCAAGCTTCAAATAAGCTTTTCTTTTAATAGTGATGGAAATGAGAGGTAAAGATTATCCAGCCCCAGCATATTGACATTTCTATAGATTTAATACAGATATTTATACATAGATTGCATATATAGATCTACATATTTAATTCTATATATTTATTAGTCCTTTATTAGTCCTGCAGTGGCGATGCCCCCTGACAGTAGTTGGGCCAAGAAGACCAGGTCTGAGTGACTTTCAGTGCTTACCATTACGTAGAACTAGAAGCATAGAATCAACAGTCAACAGTGAGACTTTGTCCCAAATTAAAGTTCACAACATTGTGTCCCTTCTATTTCTACTTCGCATGGTAAACATATGTGGTAAGATGTCAAGGCTGTTTTGCAGTGTTTAATTAAACTTTCTGCAGACGTTGGCTTGCAGGGTCGCAAGTTCCGCTTTTTCCTCTCCTGCCACCATAGCAGGTCACCAATGTGTCACACCACTCAGCTTCTTTATCTGCCACTTCTTTATCTGCTTTTATAGCTGTAAGCACTGAGTCACTATTACCTGACAGTAGAAATATGGAATATACCATATAATCATGTCACTTTACTGCCTGACAATTATTTTTATTTTTGTAAATAAGAAACATGAAAAAGCTTTCTTTAATGGTCCCAGAAGACCCGAACCCTGAATCTTTTACCTGCCACAGACAACACTGTGCTCCTTTAACCTTGTATTTGTCAAATGGCAGGTGCTAATGTCATTCTCTGCTGCCAGATGTTGTTAACATAATGACAGTCTGGAATGGAAGGAGAAGAAGAGAAAGCATGCAGCTTTAAAAACAACTGCTACATGGATATTACCGTTACCCAGAATTCCACACAGGGACACTTTGCACTTTTCTGAACATCAACCTGACCCTCGATCCTTATTTAATCCTAATTTAGAAATTGAACATAAAGATGTGGGTCAACACATGCAAATTCTAATTGCAAAAAAGATACTTTGATGTGTTGGTGGCAAGATACAACATAGTTTTGCTGGTGTTCTTGGGTGGCACAGGTGGGCAGCTAAGCCCCTGGTTAGCTGGTTTGGGCTGAAAGGACAGGGCTTTGGTGGAGCTATGACCATCAGTAGAAGAACTCATGAAACAGACCTTTTCGGTCAAGAGTCTCAGCAGGTTTCTTGATATTTATTTTTTGGATATGTTCACCTTCTGAACCGCCTTTGTAGCTTTCACCATGCCCTGTCTTATCTGTGTGCCAAACCTCTTCTTCTGCTTCTTTTTGTTTGCATTTAATCATCAAAGTCCCCCCCTGCAGAGCCTCCGAGTCCAAATTTGGTTCCAACCTATTGTTTCTTGTTTCCAGTTTTAGTTTTTTTTTTTTCAAGCTAGTGTGAAATTCCTTCTCAAGAAGTGGTTAAAAATATGTTTATTTATATATGTTTCTCCCCTTTTTTCCAAAAGTGAAATGAGAAGATGAATAGCACTCTCATGTCTGCATGTGCCATGTTCACACCAATTAGTTCACACCTTGTTGCAAAAAGCGGGAGCGGGCATTAATATCAGCTTCCTGTTTTTACTTCTGAGCCTAAGATATTGGGAAATATCGGACAGATAGGACATCTCTCACTTGGTGGAAGTGTTAAGAAACCGGTGGCAAACTGGCTGCACACACAGCCTCCATGGCTGGCAGATGCACAGTAACACTTATACAGCTGAGCTATTTTTAAAATTGGCCATACACTTTTTCTTTTTTTCCTTGTGTCTGGTTAACCAAACAGTTAACCAAAACTGTGCAAATTTGTAACACAACATGAGACAATTTAGGCACTCTGGCAAAAAGGTTGGCAATTACCCTGAAATAATGCATGAACGCTCCTCGGTGGAAGTAACACAAGGTTTTCTGCTCTTCCCAGACGTTGCTTGAATGCAGCGTTAAGCGGAGAGCCTGGCTCCCTTTGATTCCAGTCTTTATGCTAAGCTAGGCAAACCAAGTCCCAGCCAGAGCTCTGTATTTAACAAACAAGAAACACAAACACAAGAGTGGTATCGATATTCTTATCTACCCTTAAGGTGAATTTCTCAAAATGTTCAACTATGTAGAGATGTTGTAAAGTGGAATTCATTGACAGTCCCCCTTGTTTTAGAGGAACCTGGGTGCAGGTAATAGCTTGTATGTTTGCTACACAGGGAACAGGGAACACTAGGGGTACAGGTAGGGTTGGGTAGGGCACGCTAATGCAGATATTGGACTTAGGGCTTGCAGGTCAGAAAGGTTAAATGAACTGAAAGAAACACAAGGCTTACATGGGGTTGAGGAAGGCAGGAACGCAGTCCATGAAATCCAAAAAGGAACATTCATCCAAAATCACAGGGGAAGCCAGGAAACACTGATAATTCATGTAGACATGAGGCACAAACAAAGGAATGATCCGACACAAAGGGAGTGACAAACAGTATAGAGACAAGGGAGACACAGGTGACACCAATAAACCAACGAGACACAGGTGAAAAGGTGAAAAGGACACAAGAGGGGACAGGAAACAGGCACAGAGAGACACAGTCAACAAAATAAAATAGGAAATGATTGATAGAGAACTCAAACCATGACAGTCCTCTGCAAGAACCTGCGCGAGATGCATCTGAGATCATGAGATCTCAGCAGCAGAAGTTAGCCACTGAGCCAGGTTAACCGTACAGCTAAGGGTCCTGTAGACTTTGCCCAGGCTGCGAGCTCGGAGCGCTAAGGGACTGTTGGTGCTTCTGCTGTTAGCACCGGAGCTTTGGATCACTCTGTGGGTTTTGGAAGTGTGTTTTGGGTCCTGGCAGAGTCGATAAGTGGGACAGTTAACTGAGCAACACAGCTCTAAGTTATCAAGCTGTGTTTTTGTAATGTAACATTAATCAGTGGGGCCTGGCCTCAGGTAACACCCAGCTCTGGCCTCCAACCTAAGTAACCCAATTTCTTAATTGCTGTCTGATAAACAGCCAGTTCCTCACATTCAGTGCCCTGTAACGCTTGTTTTTCCTAAATCAGTCAAACAAAGTACATAGTAGTGGAGGTGTCTATTGTCGAGATCCATCAGTTTGTCTGCAGCTACGTCCTGCTACTTTTCATTGTCACATTTGAGGTGCTCTCAAATTTTGTGTGTATGCGTGTGTGTGTGTCATGCCTCCCACTCACAGTCTATTACAGATGTGTGCTTCTATTTTCCTCCTCTTTGACATTCTGTCAGTCTCTGCCAAGGTTATGAGCGTATACAGAAATATCCATCCTGTACCGCCGGATTAGAAAATGCAGTTTTTCTCGCAGAGCATGCGGGGACCGCATCTGCATTTCGTTGTCATTGTCGACAAAGGAATGAACCCTGAACCATGAATATGGGACCTGCAAATGTTTGTACCGTTTTAAAATAAACCTCCTAAATAACAAACCGTAACAAACAGTTGAAATTCTGTGAGTCTGCAAGCTGCTCTGAATATTTGGACCTGAAAGCGATAGTGTCGGTACATCCTGCAAATTCACTCTTGTGTTCAGGTGCCTTTGAAAATGTGATTGAACATTTAATTTAAAGTCTTTAATAACTTTGTGTCTCAGTTATTTTGTCCATCTAGGTGGTCTGGGTGTTGAGGTTTGGAAAACAGGTCAATAGACTGATTTATAGATTTCAGCAACTTAGGTTAACGTCTCATACAATGATATCAATCTGCTGTTTTAGTGTATTTTCATTGTGATAAAGATCTCGTGCTTTCATGGTCCTAAAATGCAGGTCCCAGCTGAATATGTGCACCATGGCAACAAAATTCATCATGCACAAATTAAGGAAACCATGTATGTAATAAGTCTTGTCTTGGAGGATAAAGAGAAGTTTGAATAGCAGCCAGCTGCAAAGGGAGGGAGAATGCATGAATGGTAGAATTAATTAGCTTCCTGTGAGACTGCGTGATGTGAGTCCAGGGTGAGGTTGTGTGGTTCTCCGAGGTTCGGAGGCCTCAGAAGAGGCTGGTGATTATGGAATAAGGAGATTATACAGCTCATCCCCACTCATCGCTCTGTGTGAAATTTTGGAGTGGGGAAAATTCACACAATCAAAACTAGAATATCATCTTCTCCTTAATTGTTTCTAAACAGCAGAGCCGTTCACTAGTAAATCATCTCAACAAGCCTGATGAATATGTAATTACAGAGGCGAGCAATGCAGTATAAGCAGTGCTCCGCAGTGTCCCAGCACTTCTAAATATAGCATATTTATCTTGTTAAGTGCTTTTTTTTTCCTATTGCACGTATTTAAAACGTAGAAGGACTGAAGCATTTGCTCCTGTTGTGCTTTTGAGTTCAGGTTGAGTTCGTCACTTCCTATTTTTTAAAAAATTTTTTATTTACTTACTGTTGTTTACTTCACTTCCTGTCTTTGTGTGTCTCCTATCTGTTTGATTGTCTGCCCCCCCCGATGTGTTTCACCTGTGCGCCATTATTCTTGCCTCCCCTGTGTATTTAGTGTTTGTTTCCAGCTTTCACTTGTTAGTTTGTATTTGTTCTTCTCTGTCAAGCAGGCTTTTCTTTGTGTCTCCTCTTCCTTCTTTGGATTCATAATTTCTGTTTCCCTCGACTTTTGATTCTTGCCTGCTCCCGGGTCTGTCACTCAGTCTGACAAATGGATTTGTCTGCCTGTATCGGACTGCTTGTCCAGTTTTGACCTTTGCCTGCCTCGCCCTCCCGCGAGCCTTTGGTATTCATATTTTTGTGTTTATCATTAAATCACTCAACTGCGTCAGCTCCGCCTCCAGAGTCTGCATCTGGGTCCAACCCCTTAGGTCCTCAGGTACAAGTTGTGACTGAATTTGACACCAAACACATCCGTCAATTTATGCACCCCTGTCTTTGTATGCTACTCCTGTTATTATTATAGCCATAGGAGAGTCTTTGTCTGTTTGTTTAAAGGAAAACTGTAACATATTGGGCCTTGATGGCGTTTAATTAATATAAATACAAGGCTCTTTTATGACAAATCATCTGTTTCACCCCAGTAGTAACGCGAGGAACTTTCCTGATTGTTGGGCTGAGTCTTGGATTTCTTTTAGACAATGATTGGCATGTGTCACTTAGTCCCACTTCACGATTTGAATAGCGTGGGAAGCTGAATTGAGTGAGGGTTTGAACCCCGCTCTCCTTGACAACAGTTTGTTTGTCACTTCTCTTGTAAAAGACCAAGTACAACGTGGCTGTCTTCCAGGAGACGCTTTGTGCGAAAACCCCGTTTCTCCCATTCCGTACAGAAAGGTTGTTTCAGAGTTTGAAAGACCCCAAAATGACTGCGGTGATCAGGGCGTTTTAACCTGGATAAATGCTCAGAGTCTTTGGGGACTTTGCGAAAACACGGACGCAGCATCTGCGATGCTTCTTGTATTCAGTGATTCCTGTGAATGTTGATGATTATGACAGTAAGACAGCCTTGTTTACTGTAATGACCGGTATCGTGAGCGAGTATCTGTATTGTATCTCCACAAAGTTGGGATATTCACACAGAAAATGCAGAAAATAAAGAAAAAAACAGAAGAATGGTCAAAATCTCAACGGCAGACAGTGAGATATCTTGACTTTGAGTCCCTATTACGAGCATACCTCTGTATTTCACATTCCAAACCGTCTAGTCTTCAAACCCAAGGTGAGACAGCTTTGATGACACCATCAGGTTTATTTTCCATGACTTAACAAAGCTCCTCCAGGTTATACAACTGTTCTCACAGACGGAGCACCACTGTGGCTGACTGGAACTCTGTCAGAGTTGTTTTCGGTTTCAAAATAAGAAAAAACATCGTGTCTAGAATCATTGGAGGTCCTTGGAGGTTCGAGCAGGGAGCTTGGACGTGGTTGGGGAAAATGGGATCCTTTCTTTCAGCCACTGCAATCAAACTGCTTTTTGGGCAAGACACTTAACTGTCATTTGCCCTAGTGGCCAACAGTGATAGCGTGTTGGCTGGTACTGGGCAGGTGCCTGATATAAACGACTCTAACATCCAGAGTGTGAAGACAGTTGGTGGTGGGGTGAAAAACCATAATTGCGGAGTTGATCTTCCCGGATAAATGAGGGTTTGGAAAAAAAAATAATGCGGTGTAATTGACATCGAGCACCCTCACTTCCAAAAAGGCACCGACTCAAGTATTCCCCTAATTGAATCAAGGAGAAAAAGTTTGACTCCTCTGCAGCAGGGCTGATTGAAAGCCCCAATGCTGCAAACACATCTGGACAGGTGTGTCTCCAGAGTCAACACACATACGGAGATTTGCACATTTTCGATTTGGCTCAGCAGCTGTTCCGCTCCACTCCAGCTCCCTGCGTGCCATCGCCTTATTATGCTCTTATTAATGTAATATCATTAAATGCCCCCCCAAACATCTGAGTGCAGCAATTTATACACACCTCGTAACATTCATTCCTTTTGGCAGGGCCAGATAGCGGCAGAGTCTGGAGAGATCTACGGTGGAGTCACGAGGGTCGAACTGATTATTTGTTGGGTTGTGGTGGAGTCAGGGTGAGCTGGAGTCGGTGGTTGTGGGGGCGGTGGGTGGGGGGGCACTGAATCATTTGGCGTATTTATTATCCGGCCGCTAGCTTTGGCTCAATCCTGCATCTCCTACATCAGGTAGAATAATGGCCTCCATAACCTTGGGCATTGGTGGCCTCTGAGAACTCTCTCCTCAGCCCCCCCCCCCCCTTGCTATCTTTTCATTACAGATCTGTAGAAAAAAGGTTCAGATCAGTTAGCGCACAGAAAACGCACATGTGCGCGCACATTCCCACACACTTGAAGGCAGTATTTCTCTCCACATCAGGGCTACAAGAAGAGGTATCCTGAATTGATCGGGAGATAATGAAGGAGGGCAGTGAGAGAGGAATCGATGCAGCGGGACCCTGTCGACAGAAACAGACAACACAGGCCTGGGTGCGGCGCTTACACACAAGGCCAGGCTGGATACAAACCTATCAAGATCTGGACGGGTTTCTGCGTTCATATGTTGGATTTAAACCAATGCCAACTGATTACTTTGACTGCTAATGATAAATGCTTCCCGCATCGGTGAATCTCTTTAACTCTGAGACTTGTCAAACCAGAAAACAGACCAAAAATCTCAAGAATCCGCTGACCAACCTAGGAGTTTTTTCCCCTAAACAGGTCTCTGAAAAGGAATTTTCAATACAAGACCTTGAAACACAAACCTTCTCCACTGAAAAACAGACCACTGATGTTGCTTTTAAGGAGATTCAGTAGGCCCTAGAGGCATGCTAAGGAGCGCGTTTACAGGCTCCCAGCTATCAAACAAATATCTAGGTGTAAAATGAATATTTCTGTTGGGAATATTCAAGAAATAAAGTCAGGACCACAGCATGCAAAAGAAAACAAAATGAGACCAACAATACGAGTGTATGAATGCCAAATATTATATCCACGTGTTGTTAAACATACAAAATCAAGGGCAATCTGCAGCAATCTACTGTCCTCATGACCTCAGGAGGGAACTCCCCTGCAGAGATTTGCTCCAATTCAACCACAAGAGCATCGGTGAGGTTGGTCAGTGACATTAAGCATTAAATCAAAGGTGCATTCATCGGTTTTAACAACCGTTCCTACGTAAGGCAGTGATCAGCCGGTCTAGAGCTACCATCTCCATTCGTTTTTGTGAGTACTTCCAAGTGCGACAGCACAAATCAAGGAGACACTGTGCTGAAAGTCTGCTTTTGTAGGAACTGCTGGGTCTCAAACCTCTCTATGAATCAAGTGTGGTCACTCAAAACAGGTATAAACGCTATTCCCTTCAGGCATCTGACCCAGTTCCTCTGAAATACATCTTAAAATGATCAACCTTAAGGTTTTCTGGAGTTTAAACCCTGTTTGACAGTGCTTGGGGTCTAAATAGACTGCTCATAAATGGATTTACATTCTGCACCTGATAAATATAAATATAGCATTTTTTAATCTTAGTTGGAATCACAAAAAGTGAGTTAGCTAAATGAGAACATTTAGGGACAGTTTTGACAGTGGGTTAGTTTGAAATAGTTTATGGAGTGCAGGGACGGAAGGAGCAGCCACAGTGAGCTGTAGGCTTCAGTCTACAGCCCTTTCATTTCTCACAATGTGACAACTCTTCCTACACTACTCCGCTGTTTTATGGAAAACTACTCAACATAAAACTGGATCGCAGTCACCCATGGCATGGTAGACACAGGCCAGTCACAGCCAGTCAGTATTGGACTGGCTTCTTTAATGAAGAAACACAAGTTTGATGGGTAGCAAAGTCAAAAGTAGCAATCGTTGTGATAATAGCAATAAGGGCTGGCTCGGTCAGTGTACCGGTTCTTCCCAAAGGTGGTGGAGGGGCTTGGTGGTCAGGGCTCTGCGCTAGTATAACACTTCCATGGCAAACTGGGAAAGCAATTATTCAGCTGGCCTTGCTGTGTTGACACAATGACGGCGGATGACTGTTCAAAACAAAGTTGACTGTCTATAGGTCTGCTCCATCCTTTATTATTTACTTTATCCGTGTTGAAGTCATGAAATATGTTCTTAGGCCTAACTATCTATACATCTGAGGACTATATCTGCTTTGCTGTCTTCTCTTTCCCTGACCTGCAATGACCACCACATGAAACAACTGCAGGATCTAGGCTAACTCTTTCATCAGCATCGTAGATCGGACCCGTATTGTTAGGCACGTACCCTCATCAGCTCGGGAGAGATGGTTCCTTTCCTCCTGGTCCCCTGATGACCGCTGATGTGATTTGACTGACTATGACAGGTCACGGTTACTCCGACAGAGCTACCTCTGTGCATGGCTCACAAGCTCCAGTCATATCACGCAAATGACGGAAAGAAGGCCGGACTGCAGCACTGCATCTGCTTCAGCAGGAAATAACAATCCACTGACACTCATTCAGAGGCTCTGTCAAGCAAACGCTACCCTGAAATCTGTGTTGTCTGATTGTAATCTCTGAGCCATTGTTATTGAGCATGCCTCTGAGGAGGAATATTGACATATCAACACATTTAATATGGAACAGTACAAAACAGGTACAGGTACAATAAGTCAGATCCTCATATAGTGAAGCATTTTCCAAAGTGAACTTTCCAGACACATTTATTGGGCTGATAACATTACTCAAACACAGTGTATGACCATTGTAAACAATAAAACAGAAAAAAGGCATCAGCTCAGACTGAGAACTGCTCCAGACTTCAAAGTGCGCCAAGCTTTTTAAAATTCTCAACTTTTTGTCTTTTTTTTTTTAAATCCTCTTAATATATCTTTTGAATGTTAATTCATTACTTTTCTTTACATATTCATTTTTCTGCAGTATTGATAATTATAATATGTACAAACGAGGCCAAGACACCGGTTGCTCTGAGGCCTTAAAGAGCGCCTGTAGATATTTGCTCGTCTCCCATGACATGACTCTAGTTTTGGAAAATGACAAGGTAAGGCTATGCTCCCTCTCTGTTGGTTTTGCTGATTGCATGCCTTGTTAGTGACTGGAATGAAACGTCCGCTTTGAGTGCCGCTGACCACTTCGTCTTGACTGGCGGGATGGGGGCAGTGACTTAGTCCTTGGATTTTCCCACTGATAGCAACAATTTTATGTACAAAGGCTTTAAAGTCCCAACGTTGTCGTATTGGTTGGCTATCAAATAAATGCTTCCATGTTATTTTTTTTTAGTTTGTTTCCAAGTGTCCTTTTTTTTTTTGGTTTTCTCCCAAAAAAGTATTGGTATCAAAATGTCCATATAGATATAGTTGTACAGTGGGGGAAAGGGCTCGGTAGCATGTGTTAGACTGAGGGTTCAAACTGTTCTCAATGTATGAAAAGAATCTCTTTGCTCACAATGCAAAGTTCCTTAATAATGTTCGGTGTTGTTTGTCTTTATACAATGCCATGAAGTAATCTTAGATGAGATGCAGCCCTGGTTTCACATCTCTCCCTCCTCCATCCTCCATCCTCCTCTCTAGCCCCCACGCCTCGTCGCTCCCCCGCCCTCCATCTCTGACACTTATCTCCATGCTCATCCAAGGGAGGCTACTTTAGCAACCACTCGTTCACTGGAAGAGAGGAGAAGGACAGGAGTGAGAATACTGATTTATATATGCAGCGCTCTCCACAGTTCAACTATTCTGTGGCATTATTCCCCCCCCCCCCCCCCCCCCCACCACATTTCATCTTAGAGATAAAATACAATTTAAAGGAATGGCACTTGAGTGAATGGAATGAATGTACCTGGGTGGGTAGGCGGTAGGTGGGTGTGGGGAACTGTGGCGGCGGGTGGCAGGTGGAGGTGTGTGTGTGTGTGTGTGTGTGTGTGGGGGGGGGGGTTGAATTGGTCACATTATGTTTTGAGTGGCAGCCTTGACAGAAAATTGCACCCGAAATGTTGAGGTGCCAAGGACATGAGTAAACATTGTAATTTGATTAAAAAAAAAAAAAAAAAAAAAAGGGTCTCGCTGTTTTTGTGAGAGCAGGAATTTATTGGAGTGTGTTATCATAATCATATTTACTTCCTCAGGTGCTGAAAATTATAAAAGTAAACACACACATATGCAAAACACGATTAGCTCCCAAACCGATTTCCCTTTCACCTACCCCCTGATGATCGCCTCTCTGGGGAGGGGAGGAGTATGTCTTGTTGCTCCCGCTCTTAAGGTTGACCTTACACAAATCACCAAGGAGATGTATTTCCCCTTTTAATGAGAGCCCCCCCCACCCGCCTCAACTTCATCTTGAAGGTCTTTAAACCTCAGAACAATTAAAGGAGCAGGTCTGCGTTTGTGTGTTTTTGTGTTTGCTCCCCAAGCATCTCCAGCGAGCGCGTTTGTTTGGCGGGTGAGGAGGTTTGAAATCTCGCCATAACTGCTGCACAGAATAAAAAATTTCAAAATTTCATCAATATGAAGGGTTGGTTGGTTGTGGGGGTTGAGTGGTGCAGAAACAGAAATAGAATGAGAGAGAGATGCAGACAGAAAGTCAATCATGGTGTGTGTTGGCCACAGCGTGGTAAATCTCGAGCAAAGAGGAGCCGGCGCAGCGAGTAGCAGGGACCGAGGCTACCGCTCGCCTTAAACATATTTACGCTCCAGGAGTGAAATTCAACATTCTGTGCAGCGGTTGCCCAGATATATTGGCTGAAACAGAGGAGAGGGGATGACAGACTGCAGCAACACCTCCTGGGTTGCAGCGAGCTGTGACACGCCAGTTTTCAGCCCTCCAACCGCCAGATCTGTCAGTCAGGGCCAAACAGGTGTTCTGACTGTCCAGCCGCCTGACTTCCTGCTGCTGACTGTTTTTTTTTTCTCCCTGCCTCTCTTTAGCGCATCAATCCGCATGCTACGTTTTACCAACCACCAGCTGAGTCCCGGCTCAGCGCTCAAATTTGATATTAAGTTTATTAATTATAATGGCGAGCGTAGATCGAGCAATAATCCACTAGAATTTATACAGATGTCATTTCTAAAACAAATTACTTTGGGGGCATTTGGGAGCAATACTCTCCCCTGAAGCTGACAGTTTGGTAATAATTCATTATGGTTACTGACCAAAAATGAAGTATTGTCAGCCACTTGTCAGAAGTTCACAGGATGTAAATAGTTTCCAATGCAAAATGACACTTACTGCAGGGACCGCTGCTGCTTTGAGATCAGCAAATGAACGCCTCTGAAGAGAATTGAGGTGGGACCTTCCCCTGCAGTGCATTCTAACATTCTAGTCTGGTTTATTACAAACTGGGTCTTATTCATTTAGCAGAGTCCTGTTGGCAACAGGGTTGGGTGGTGCCAAACAAACTGAAATGGTTGGGTATTTTAGATGGAACAGAAGGAAGAGCTACTGTAACTTGCTGCCACTCCTTTATATTTCTGCATTCTAATCACTTTTTACTAACTGTATTACTTACTGATGACATCATGTAGCTGTAGTTTTGAGTGGACCCACAGTAAAAACTATAGTACCCTAAGAATTGTGGCACTTTACATCGCAGCAGAGAGGCAGACAGAGGTACATTAGGAGCAACAGGATTTAATTATTTTTATTACTTAGATATTACCTTGTTGTTACCTATGTATTGATCATGGCATTGCCCCATTGTTAACTGTTTCCAAAGATATTGAAAAATAATGAAGTTGTTGTTTAAGTGCTACTTGAAGTAAAGTGGTTTAGATAATCTGAATAAACGGTTATTATTTACAGCTGACCTGATCCATTGTGTATTCCACTCAGCTCTTCTGCTGACAGATGGTTCTCTGTTGAAGCTCCCTAATAACTAGCAGTAAGATCTCTGTGCTCCCAGAACTCTTTACTAACATAGACTAACTGAAGGGATTGCCAACAATGAATATAAAACAATGAAAACTTATAAACTTACGTAGAAGTTCTAATATAATGAGCTATATATAGTGTTGCCCAATGGATACACTGATTTACCAGAATAGAAATGAGATAGAGAGTGGGGAGATGACATGTGTGAGGGGTGAAGACGTGGTTTCTACCTCGGTATTGGAGCTTCTGAGCCCTGTTGTTGGGGCAGTCTTTGCCCTGCATGCTGAAGTTGATATTGGTGCGGATGCAGCGGTTGTTCAGCGGCTGCACGGGGCGAACATTGTCGCTCATGCTCAGGAAGATCTGAGATGGCTGGTTCTGGCTCAGCAGCCGCAAGGAATGCATCTTGGATGAAAGACAGAGACAGAGAAAGGAAAGAGAGCGAAGAAGCCATTGAGAAAATGTTGGGCAGCGCGTCATGGAAATTCAAGCCGGGCTTTATGATCCACTGCAAGACTTTCCAGGCAGGAGTGTGTGGAAGATTAAACAGAAGAGCTCAAAAAGTTTTGGAGCAAACGCCTCGGTGCTGGGCTCATGTGTGTCTCAGGCAGAACAATAGATGGACAGAAAGTCCTCGGCTTAGACACACAATCCCAGGTGACTATTGGAAGCTGGCTTTCAGGTGTGGTTTGAGACTTACCTGCATGCGTGTGAGATACACTGGCTTGTTCATCAGAATCCATGTGGCTGTCTCAAAGCATGGCGGGATGGTCATTGATCCATCGTATGTGATAAAACTACTCGTCTCCGGGTAAATCTCCTCTATGTTCAGGCCAGTCAGTAGGTATGCATCATCTGGAGAACGAAAGCAGAGAACAGGTGGACGCTCCATCAGAGAACAGATGTGGAAAGCTGCACAGAAAACAAAAACTATCCAAGGAGTAGATAAGAGAATGGTATAAAGTCAGAAGAGAACATCATTTCATACTGATATGCTTTCTTTAACTGTGGAGTAGATAGTTCTGGAGATCTTTTAGAAACCACTGCATTAAAGCAACAACCAACCTGTTCTAGAGCTGCTTTGCTTCATATCCTAACCATGGAAGGCTCTCAATCAAAGGGAGCCTGGATATTTACATCACTCTTATGTTTCAACAATTTGCTACGAAACTCAGCTGAAATACTTGTGTTGTAAAGTAACCTGGCTCATTTCCTCCAGTGGTCACTCATTAAGTTGGGAAACTTTTGCTTTTACTTGAGGATTTCATCTTTATGCCGATTCATATCTTCTAACTGTGGTTACCTAATGACTAATGACTTAAACTACTCGTTAAATACTTTAAATAATAGTTTCATTTCTGATTTTTTTTTACATAAAGATTCATTAATAAAATACGATTTGTTGAATGAAATCACACTGAAGCGCTACTTCACCCTCAACCTGAGAATGTCTTTCACTTAAGATGCAGTTACTGATATTACTTTGGACTTTTATGGAAGCAGTTTATTACATTTCTGTAATGG
Organism: Datnioides undecimradiatus; assembly: GCA_008933995.1. Taxonomy (NCBI): domain Eukaryota; kingdom Metazoa; phylum Chordata; class Actinopteri; order Lobotiformes; family Datnioididae; genus Datnioides; species Datnioides undecimradiatus. The sequence goes on along the minus strand of WARS01000066.1, from coordinate 2,179,489 downwards.
TGCGTTACTATGGCATCACGTTAATACTCAAACCTGCAGGAGCTGATCAGGGCTGACAGAAGTCATCAGAGCAGATGCTTTCCAACAGTTGCGGAGCAACATTAGCATTTATTTCTAATCAGTGTTTGTACTTTTAAGACTAATTGAACAGATAGCATAGAAATCACAATAATCGCAAACACATCAGGAAACACAGAGTTCTTCTTTATTAAACATGTTGAATCCTGATGTTTTTCCTTATTTCAGTCCGATGCTGCGCCCTCACTGGCCAAAACAAAAACAGATGTTCTGTCCCGGAATGGATTTCAAAAGGAGACGAGCCTGCATTCTTTCCTTAATCTCTGATGACATATCACAGCTATTTTATGATTTACTGCATTCATTATATTACATATTGGTCCGCTGAGATTTAGATTTTAAAACTAAAAAGTGCAGTCAGCGTCTTCCATTAAAACACGAGTGACTGAAGGCTTTAAAGTCTCAGCCTCCTTGCGGTCTGATATCCATTCAGGACCGTTCCACACCAAGGCTACACATCAGCATGCGCGGCGGATGCAGCTATCTGCCAAGCTGCGTCTCTGCTCGCTCCCTTGTTCACTCTTCCCTACATAATAAACACTTGATGTTTATGGCGCAATGAGTATTAAACTGAGATTCTGGACACGTCACATCATTTCATGACATCGCTCGAAGTGCTTTTTTTTTTTTTACACCTTAATGTGGGATATTTGTCAAAAAGATGCAACAGATGCAACTTTTTCCATTCTGTTTGGGTTTTTGGGGCAATGCGTGGATCATAACATATCTTAAATAAAATATAGGAATAATCATGGAAAAATAGGGAGTAACAGGCAGCACCGGGCACAGAGACATGCTCTTGTTGCTTCCTCTGTCATCACAAAAACAATGGTCACCAAAAACAGGGTGTTTTCTTTGGAAGCTGTGAGTTTGCCTAACACATCCTCCTCTCGGTGCGCAGAATGTAAACCCGAGGCCCCCGCCACTTGTCAACCGCTGCTCGTCTGTCACAACAAATTTTTCTCACTTCTTATTTCACATATCATTTACTGCTCTGTGAATGACAGGCTGTTGGTGTTGCAGCACAAAACCTCTTTTATCCAAACTGTCTCCACTGTCAGGACGCTAATTAGACCGACTCCGACTCTCTCCTTCTTCCTCTTCACACTCCAGTGGCACAATCTCAATAACTTGTCATCTGTTGGGCTTCCGTTGACAAATGGACTGCCTGTTGTGATGAGGTCACCGCGGCACAGCTTTAATGCTAATTCAACTGTGCTTTGCATCTCTATTAAATATGAACTGCCTCTTGTAAACTGGATGAATATTAAAAAAAATACAAATATTATACATGATAGACCATGAAAGAGCTTCTCAGATCCTCTCTATGTGATATTACCATTCCACCTATAATGTGTGCATGTGCAGGGGGAGCTCTGTTACTGATCTTTGATCGTGTGCTTGAAATAAATCTCTTTGGATGGTGTGCGTGGGTCTTTGTATTTTGTGTGTGCACATATGTGCTTTTTTTTTTTTTTAGAAAAAGAGAGCACTGGGCCTCCAGCATTACTGGCAGTGAGAGGTATATGCCTAAGGACTCGTGAGCATGAGGGGGCGGTGTGTGACTCTGTGTATGAGAAGACATTTGTGAGACAGTGTATCTGAGAGAGTTTTGACAGCTGTCAAAACCCATGCTCCTCTCCAGCTCCTCCAGCTGGACCCAGAGGACCCCCCCCCCCCCTCCCCTCCACACCCACCCATCCTTGCCTGTAGCCGCCTGCTCCCCCTGGTGCCTCTGAGACTCCTCCCAGCCACAAGGGGTCAGTGCGTTTATCTAGCCACTCGCTGCTCCCCCCATTAATCCAATTATTTGTCTCTTTTTTTCCAAGCTAGCCCCGGGCGATCTCCGTGCCGACGCCGTCTTTCTGGCATGGCAGCCCGGCAGAGGGAAACCTCTGGAGAGCAGCTGTCAACTGCAGCCTAACATGCTGCCTCACCAACTGCCTCCTCCAGCTATGAAGAGTTCCCATGCAGGATATCACACCATCGCCGCCCTGCAGCATCCCTTCAATTACCACGCTGAAATGAATAAATGATGCTATAAAGGTTAAAAAAAACAGGAACAGTACTTATTAACACTCATTGATGGCTAAACCCCACCTCCGAAGAGCATACGTCCAATCATAACTCAGCGACCATAACTAGGCACAGCTGGCCTGCCAGGCTTTAGATTTCCCCACAAGTTAAAGATATCTGTGTTGGGCTGTAGCAACAGAGACACATTCATTACAAAAAGATGCAAACATGCATGAAAACAAGGGAAACACAGACTGTACACACACGATATGCTTATTAACAGCTTTGATTGAGGGTTCTGCATTCTTTACCAAACTGGAAACACAAGAGCAACAGAGAAAGGAGTGGATCAGACAGTGTTTTCCTGCCCCAGCATAATCTATGGACATTCTAACTATCTTATATTAGCATTATAAGATGTTATTACCATGTTGCTACTAACTTAAATTGTGTTACATTAGCATACACATAAACCATAAACCTGTAAAAAGGCAATAAAGTATGAATCTATGAAGGGTGAAGGCTGAGCTTTGCAGCAAAGCTTTTACTGTTAGGGTGCGTAGGATTTTATAATATTAATTTCAATACTTAACTTGCAAGAAATGAGAGCATGCTTTTGTGCATACTCTAGCGCCATATGCATAGATGCCACCCTGGAATGTTCAGGTCCAGCAAAAGTAACTAAGACTTATGTCTAACTGGCGTTTTAAATGTAATTATTCCAGATCTTTAGATGTTGAATCGATTGCAAGTGGCCACTTACTTTTATATGTTATTCTTGTGATGGTGTCTCTGTTCAGCATTCGATTCAGGAATGTGTTGGACGTCTCGGCAATCTGGATTAAGAGGGAAAGAGAGTAAAAAGGGGTGAGGTTAAATGAAAAAGAGGACGGATCACGTAATGAGCTGAGAGCCCATCTGAAATTAAATTGAATCGGTACTTTAAAAGATAACGCAAGTGCAGTTTTTTAATCTATCACCTTTAATGCAGTGTCTAAACCCGCTGATGTGTTTTGCGCAGTCAGAGGCTTGCGCGCGCCGTCTTGCCGCTGCTTTGCCTTCTGGAAAACAAAAGCTCCCGCTGTTTTCAAGGAACCATTAGAAAACGACTCGCAGACAGACGCCGCCGCGGCGAAACATATCCATCTTTCTAAACAGCAAGTGCATACAGTGCATCCTTGTCCCCACGTGGCTGCGTCGCCGATCAAAGCCAAAAAGATTCCACCGCAGCTGGATGTGACAAGATCAAAAACCGGTGACCCTGCCGCCCATTAGCTTCCACTCCAGAAGAAGAAAACCAGAACATCAGGCAGCACATTCACAGCAAAATAAAATAGTGAGTAATTAGCTGCATGTCAAAGCACTGTTGTGTTCTATTTGGGTGATAAGTGCATAGCTGGTGTTACTTTGGACAAGCAGTTCCGGGACGTATCGCTCTCTTCAAACCACAAAATGATTATTTATTATTGATTATTTTATGATTATTATTATTTATTTTCATGTACAAGTTAGAAAAACAAGATAGGTTGTGTTAATGACTGAGCTTCAGAGCAATGAGTGGGTGTATCTAAGCTTTGGACAGAGTCAGGTTGGCTGTTTCTCCCACTTTCCCCAGCTCCGTCATACACACAGGACGGATGTATTGATCTTCTTGTTTAACACTTAGTTACTAAGATGCAGCAATTCTAATAAGCATCATTTTTATGTGTTTTTAATTAGGAATTAAAAAATTATAGAATAGTTTGAAGTTGTGCAGACATATTCTGACTACATGAACCAGCTGAGCACAACATCTTGAGCTTTCCCGCAAATGTACTCGATTACTCGGTCCGCTTAAACAGCTTCTGCCAAACTACCCCACTGACACCTCCCTGCGCACCGATCCAGGATTCAGTCACCGAGCCACACCAGTCCCGCGTTTCCTTATGCGGTCCGCGCAGACAGCAGCTTCCCTGTCACTGCCTCTCCTTGTCTGTTATCTGTCCTGAAAGCCTGCCACCTTTCTATAACCTGCCTCCTGCCATACCCCTGTCTGACATCTTTGCCTCTCTGGGCTGCCTTTAACAGGCTTACTGCTGAACTGTTTCTTGACCGCTGATCCTAGTCAAGTACCTGTAGTCTACTCGCTCTGCTGCTGTGTCTGTATTTGGTTCTTTTTCCCTGGGTGTCAGAAATCTGAATCGTGACACCCTCTTTTTATTTCTTTTCCTCAGGCCTTTCTCCCAGAAATACAATTGTTGTTCAAAAATAAAATTGTTATGTGTCAAGGAGCTACTGTATTTCTGCTAACAGTGGCCCGGGCTATTCCATGTGATTTAGATATTTGTAACGTGCTCATTTGACAAGTGAAATACATACATACATATTTCACACACAAAAAATATTGTGATATTGATTTAAACCATATGGCCAAGTCCTATGCATACGTGTCGGTGCTAATTAATGAAAGAGTGTTTATAAAGAGGAGTAAATAACTAAACTGCATTCATGCTACACCGCGGTGACTCCTGGAATAGGCCATCTGGCTCACCAATGTGCAAACGGTTTTCTGTCAGCCTGCAACCGCTTGTATGGTGTTTTACAGTTTCTCCAACAGTGGATGCTTGAAAGAACAACAGATAAGCAGCGAGATGACATTTCTTCTCAACAGCTGTGCACACTATTAAGACACTAAAGCTGTTACAGAGCAGAAAGCTACTGTAAGCATTAAGCTAACTGGCGAAAAAGGGGGATTGTGACATTGGAAGGAACCTAACAGGGCTGTATCACATATAGTGCTTTAAGGTGTAATTGGGTGGAGCCGTTTATTGTGTGGATTTTCCATTAGTTGCCCTGGAAACACACGTGGCTAGACAGAAACTATAAAACCATTAACAATCATTGATGATCAGATCGCGGCCCAGCTTCGCCTGCAGACTTCACTTAGTCTATTTGATGTGGATCAGCTGCATTTGATCACACAATGCAGCTGGATTGGTCAAATCGACCCTTGAGTAGCTCACTGACAATGTCGATAACATAAAATGGAAGTTGCCAGGTCCGGAACGATCCGATGCGGATGCAACTCTTAGGATACTGGGCCCGGAAAAGTATTCAGTCATTTATCACACCTTGTCACCACAATGATCTGGTGACCGCACAGACTTGAGTGAAAATCCGGCGAAACTAGTCACTAAGTGCACCACATTAACTGTCAGCAGAAGCTGTAAAAGCCACTTTTAATTCCTGACTCCACTGCTCTTCTGCTTGACTGACTCCATTGTTCAGCGAAGTCTGAGAAGTGTGGAGCAGCTCCCGACTCTGAGACGTGCTTGCTAATCGCTGAGGGAAGCACCTCACACTTCACGTCCACCCCTGCACCCCTCTTCAACTCTTCTCTGCCTTCCTCTCCACTCCATCCATCCCTCACTCATGCTAGTTGGTCTTCACAGTTTTAATTGTCGAGATGTCTTCGGGCAAAGTGATTAAAAAGAGATGGGCCCACCATTCCTCACCACCTGCCCCCTCACTGCCACCTGCCCCCTCACATTACTTAGTCTTTGACCTGTTCCCTGTACTCTTCAGGCAGGAGCTAAGCCTTTACCAGCTACTCACGCTGCTCACTAGTTTTCCTACTCTCATTTTAGTCGTTTCCCTGGAAATGCACCTGAAGGGATTCACTCAATCTGTCCTCTCCTTTATTCCAGGAACGTCTGCACGCTAGGTGTGGAAAAAAATACATACTTAGTACCAAATGGCCGAGAGTCGATCAGACTTGAGATTACCACAAGACACAGTGTTGAAGACTCACATACTTCATGCTCTTGCATCAATCAACAGTCAGATGTTTGAAATGGCATCGCATTCACTGTAAAAGGTTGCCCTGATTTCTCTCGTGTCTGATTTCCACCGAGGTCCACGCATAGCTGCAGTCACCCACTGATGTCCTTAATGGTGCCTCACGACTAGAATGGGGGCCCTTCCTGGCATTCTGAGTCACAGTGATGGGATCGGAAATCTGACAAGGCCTTGGAAAGCATGAGTCACGGACAAGTGAGAAAATCGAGCTTCTGCTCCAAGAAAGATTTGGCTAATTACCACCTGTCTCCTCAGTGCTACTACTGAGCAGTCTGACCTGGTGGGACACACTTTAGACGGTGGGAACAGAGCGATGTTAGCAGATAACCAGTTGCGGTGCAGATGGGTGGGTGTCTGAGTGGGTGGCAGGTGAATGCATGTGTGTGAGTGTGATTTTTAATCTTTCGATTTTTCCAAAACTTTGTTTTTGACATGTGGGCATTAGCAAAATTGTCTTGTGTAGACTAACCTCTTCTGAATTAGGACCGCCGCAATGTCTTTTGGGGGATGTCGTGCCAGAGTTTTTATCCAAAGCTTAATAAAAAGGGATCAACGCGCTGCTGGGAAATGGTTCAGAACCCTTTTTGGTGTAATGAAGTTTTTTTTCCCCCCAGAGGTTAAATCTTTAAGCTGGATATCTTTGCAGGCTGGCAGCCATGAGCACTGTGACTTCCTTGAAATCAAAAATTCCAAAGTCAAACATAAATTAACAAATCCCTCCTTCAACAAAGTTGCAAAGCTGTAGCATGTTGTCTTCATAGAAGTTTCTCGTGCTCTGGAACTCTTATTTTCTGCATGGACAACGAGCAGCGACTGGCAAAAAACTAGCTAAATGAAACCCGAATCACCAAACAGAAGGAAATTATAAAATACTCACCCGTGTACACGTACGAGTTTTATCAAGAATCATCCAATCACGGAGCTTGATGCTCTGTTCGCTGTTATGTATAAGTGGGCCTTGAGACTACACTTTTTGGAAAATGGTTAATAGATTTTGACTTCACCACAGATGATTCATAAGTTTGACCTACATCTTCAGCAGCGTTGAACATCCATGTGTACCTAAATATCAGAGCTATCTTCAATGCCAAACTGACAGAAACACGCTTTCTTTGGAATTAAGCTGCAGTCATCAAAGCTGCTGTCCATGACATGCAACTCTACTTAATAATCCAAGCGACTCTTGTGTTTCTGTATCTAAGAACAAAAGAAAACTTGTGTCTAAGGAAACTGTGCTCCCTCTATGAGATGTGAAAGACGCTGAACGTGCCTCTGGTTCCTCAAACAGAACTGATTCAGAAGGCCCTACAGCTGGGGAGGGGGAAGCGGCGTGCTGTAAACTGCTGAATTTATAATCAGGTCTCAAACAAACAGGGAGCTAATGTTCAGCTTTAGCTCGCATATGTAGTGTAAACAACCAAAAAGCTCAGATTAGATTCTTCTTACCGGAAAACGGAGGTTGTTAAATTCTCTCAGTGAAGTCTTTACACAGACTTGTAATGTTGGCTTTATGTTAAAAACATATTTTTAACACTGATTCTCATTTTTTGATCTTGATGATTTAACTGGATGAACTTGCTGACTGTAAAAGTAACAGTAACAGTATAATACATTTTCTTTTTCAGGTAAGCATAAGAGCAGTTCAGAGCTACATGCTGCTCTTACAGGGCCACTACCTTTGGCTGTCAGATAAGGCAACCACACCTGCCGCACTTCACTTTCAAAACCCAACTCCTCTTTCATATGTCCGCCGACACACTCTCCTGCTGGCTGGAGGGGGGAGTCGAGGAGGGTTGACCTAGGTCAGCGTCTCCTCCGTCTCTTCAAGACTAAATGACGGTCCCATTGACATTGGGGAGCTAATTAGCAGTTAGCAGCTGAACTTTTCAGGCTTAGTGCACACAGCGCTGAGGATGTCGGCTGCCTCTTTGATCTCTGAGCCTCTCATTCGAGATGGAGACCTCTCATACACAACAAAGAGGCAGGGGAGTGCTGCCACCACCACTGACACAAAGCCAAGAAGCACAATGCAGCACTCTGTAGGATAATTGGATTGCTAATTGTTTGTGAGTTGTGAGTTCTTGAGTTGAGCATTTAGAAGATTTCAGGCAAAGACACGGAGGGAGCAGGAGAGTGTAGGAGTAGGGGCACCGAGTCCACTGTGCTGAAGTATAATTTAGCTGCTGACAGATTTCTTTTAAACCAGTATTATGACTACTAGCTGCAAACACAAAACCAGACTATTTAGGTGTATTAAAGGTGCATTCAAACCGAATGCTAATGAATCAGAATCAGCCACGAGACGATAAAGTATAAACTGACTAGTCAATTAACTTGTGCAATGCCAACTATCCAAAAATAGCTCGACATAATTAGTCTGTGCCTCATTCTAAATGTACATAATGACTATTTTTGCTGATTTTAATCCCTTCATTAACAGGCCTATGGCTCAAACCTGTCTTGCTAAATGGCCATGGTTGGACTATATATTTTTAATAAGTAACGCTAATCAGAAATGACCCAATCTTGGCATGCAAGTGGCACTATAGATGTTCAGGGATTGTCTCTCCAAAGGTTTTCAACGCACTATATGTGTTTAACCTCCTAGGACCTGGCGTCCACATATGTGGACAACACATTTTGGGAATGCAAAAAAATAATTATTTGTTTTTACACTTAGCAGGTCCCAATCAACCCAAATAACAAAGAGAAATCAATAAAGCATGCCATGCAAGAGTTTAGGTCTTAGGAGGTTAAACGAATCAGTTTTTATTTGATTGGGCGGTTTGGCCAAAACTGGCTCTGCATCATTCTTAATAATTTGGGTCATTTTTGGTAGACAGCACAAATTTAGGCAAAAGTCCAATGAAATGACCCCATGACGGCTAAAAGGCAGTGACTGACTGGACAAACGAAATCAAATCGCATTTAAGTTTATAAAAGACTAGACTGGATCAGTGCAACGATATAACAATGGAGGGTTGGTACTGACACAAGCCAATTACATTGTTCATCACAGGGATGTTTTCCTGTTATTCCATCTTACTGTTTAGTAATAAAAGGTACAAACACTGAATGGAGGGGCATTGTTATGGCCCTAAAAGCATCCACACTGGACGCCGGCTTTGTTGCGTCAGACTGCGCGCCTCTTTTGCTTGCAGAATGGCGGCGTGGGGGCCGAAATCGGCTGCTGAGGCGGCTTTATGCAGGCAACAACAAGACTTCTTCACGGTATTGTGAAATCCCTGTGACAGAATGGCTACAAAGGCCAACGAACGACCATTCATGGTAGCGCTCGCATTTAAGGGCGATTTAGAGGCGTCAAGAACCAGAACATTTTAAGCAGAAAGAAAGAAATAAAAGCATGAATGAAATCTGAGTTTTTGCCATCAAGCGTCATATCAGACTTTGGATCACGTTGACACAAAATAAGGTTTGGAGTTGCAACAAAACGTTTAGGAGAAAGGGCTGACAATTAAAGCTAAATGTTCGAGCTTTCCTAGTTTTGATTTTTTCGATTGAGAGGGAAAACACTGCATGACTGTGTTCACATCAGCTGCTACACGGAAACACTCGAATGAGCACTTGGTCCACCTTTAATTGAGTCTCGTCTGCACCGAACACGATGTTCAGTCCTGTTCCCTTTTGCACTACATGATCCATCTGTGTATAGTATACTGAAGCTGCCATGTAATGCTTAAACTCTGATTAAATGAGGTCAAGTTCCTTGTACAGCATTTGTAGCTGTGAATCAAACCCGGCATCAGGAGGCGATTGGAGAAAAACGCTGTTCCCGTGCGATGACTGGCTCTGCGTCGGATTTCCAAGCTATTACGAAATGTCATCAGAGCAGCTGTTGGGTCATGTTGACATGTGTGGAAAAATCAGTTCTCGTAATATTATACACATTGAGAGTTGTTAAACGTATGTATTAGGGACTTACCTTCATGAATATGGACACTATGACCAGTCCATTGGGGCTCTTAGCAGCTTCTGTATAATTCGTGTACAGCTCGTGATTGTAGTGGATCAGTTGAACCTGGAACATACAGACAGGACATACAGGGTCAATGAGAAGATCATCAACAGTCCAGTACATTGACTCAAGATCTGTATTGTAGTGTCAATGTACTTGTATTTTATTTGAGTTCCTACTTACCTCACTACACTCCAGAGGTACATATTGTACTTGCACCATATTGCACTTGTACCCTGCAACTGTTCCTCCTTCACCAGGTATAACATTTGAGTAATGAATGCCTTAATGCATCATTACTTATGATTTATTAATAGAATATGCATTGTTATGAAATGATCCATTAAGCATATTGACTAATTTTGTATTTACTCAAAAAAATTTGAATGCAAAGGCTTTTATTACGCGTAATAGAGTATTTTTAGATTACTTTTAGTAAAGAAAGAGCTCTCAGTACCTCTTCCTCCACTGTCACGGCCTGATATCTTAAACTTCACAAACATGGTGATAGGCTACACGAGGTTGATTTGGCCAGCCAGCACAAAATAGTGGAAACCTTGGACTTGAAAACCCGTGGAGAGAATCCATATCTCAGCTGCAAAGCCCCTCATTCACCTAAACCCTTCCTCCCTGCTACATCGTGTCAGATGATTTAAAAGGGAAAATCAATACGGATCAAATCTCTCCCATGGATTTACCGAGACACTCAGTGTAACGTAAGGAGCCGGTGTTCGGAACATTTTTGTACGCGGCGTAGATGCAGATGGAAGTAATAAGAGGGACATAAAGAGATGAGGGTTCTGTCATCATTTGATCCAAGGCCAGACTGCTCTCACAGGCTGAGGTGAGCGCGGCTAAACCATCTCCCAGCGTGAGGTTAATGTTTCACTGACACAGATGCTTCCACCACTCCAGCTGTTCAATATTCCTGCCTTTTAATGATGTTCAGACGTGGGCAGGTGCAGCTTTGCTCAACTTCCAGCTCGTAAAAGTCGATTTCAGTCGATTTTAAAACTCTGGCAGCACAGATGAGTCCATCTGTATTTATACATTTAAAGTATATTTTTGTATGTATATTGCTATAACAGCGCTTCTAATTTATTGCCTTCAGAACGTGGCACCTGTATATTTTGATAGTAAAATTCACAATGAGCTGCTATGAATATAAAAGCAGTAATGCACTTATCTCACGCACAAAGGGGTAGTAATGATTTTCAGATCTTTCCCAGAGGCTCTTATTCTTTCTCTCCCCACCTCCATAAACTCCCATCCTCACTCACTGGCAAAGGGCTTGGCAAGTACTGTACTGGAGGGTATAAATAAACAAATATAAGAGGAGAGTAATTATGAAATGCTCGATTGGGGGAGCACAGAGCGACAGAACGTCTATAAATGCAATCAAGGCGAGAGAGGAAGTGATTAGGGCCCTACGTTGATCTGATTAGATTTTTAGGTGAGAGCGGCAGAGGCAGCCAAAAGAACTCATCCACATTCCCTCAATGACAAATTGCTCAAAGTTTGCTGCTGGTGGGCAATAAAAGGCCAGTGTGGACTATAATAAAGTGAGAATGACTGCCAAATGGGGAAGAAAAAAAGAGGGAGATGCAGAGCAAAAGAGGGAGAAAACAGAGGGAGTAATTAGATTCAGAAACAGTTGAAGATGGAGCAAAAGAGAGGAGCCACTGCAGGTTGGCCAGACCCGTGAGTCTGCAGCACTACATCATTTATCACAGTGTCCCTCTGTTCAAAGATCACAGACTGACACTAACTGCTGAATGCAGTAACACCTCCACCCATCTCCCAGGTACAGTCCATAAAGACTCGCCATAACACTCTGTTCCTGGTGCCTATTGAACGGATCGTGATGATGGAAGAGATGTGGACGGATTACACGACGGGGTGTGACAGTTATTACGGAGTTAGTACAAATTAAAGTTGTGCCTCAATGGCACTTCATCTAATTGAAATCCAGTATTGAGTCTTGAGCAATTCCAAATCTGTTTAGGTTGACGTGTCAACAGTGGTGGACTCGGCCTGTCTGATGGGCACCAGCTGCTTAAGAGTTAAATGTTTCATCATATGACTCAGATTTAAAGCATAATAACTACTACACCTCTAAGAATCATGGCCACATGATAAGAAATGTTTGTATATGAATGGAAGATGGTAACCTCTGTTTTCGGTGTCCTCCTTGATCTTTGGTTGTTCACTGACTTTAACTGGATAAAGTTCCAGGTTGAAGTGACCTGATCCAGCTCCATACTGTTCCAGAAGTTGAACAGACCTCATTTGTATAATGTTTTCAGTCCAAAACCGCAATGAGCCTCCTCAGTCATCCATCCGCAGACACAATATGTGTGATCAAGCAGCACGTTACCAAGCAAGCTACCGTTGGGAGCAACCTGGAATTCAATTTTCTCAGTCAGAGATCTACCTATTGATCCACAGTTGCCTCCAAAGGAGCTTCCATGCTAATACCGTTTAACCACATTAGAAGTGTAGTTTTAAAGATTGCAAGATTGCTTTGTTGGTCCACCACTTTGGTCCAGATAGACCTTAGCCAGTAACAGAAATGACATTTTGTACAAACATTATAGTCCCAACAAGATACTGTGGCAATCACCTGACTTTTCCTCTACTGCCACCATGAGGCCAAAACTTTTTACTTGTGTCTTTGATGGAAACATCTTACCTTTTAGTTAAATAATCAGGAAATTAAGTATGTTCCTGAAAAGTAGCTGATGATGACTTGTAATAACTTAAATAACTCTCTGATTGTTCATGTATCCCCATCATTAAGTCAAAATTTCACTTTACCCAACATGGGTTATGGTTTTAGCAAAAATTACCATTTTTTTTAAATGTTTGTTTACCACCAAATATTAGCAAGCCAACACAAAATTTAGGTTTCGTCTCATCAGTGTCAAAAAGTTTCTGTGTCTGAAAAGGAATTTCACGCTTGCTGCTGTAGAAAAGCCTTCAAAACAAGAAACAAGCAAACAACACCGCGCATCAGCTTCCCATTGGAAGCAGTGCTGCTGCCTCTTCAGTGTGTTAGCAGCTTGTTTGGCAGTGACACTTACTCTTAGGCTTCAGGGGTTTCAGTTGGTTAAACCTGCAATGGAACCTGTATGGGAGGCGACACTGAGCAGAAGAGCTTCGAGAAAACACTGAATTGGGGGCGAAGGGTCACCTTTTCTTGGCCGGCCAGTGCTCTCTGGTGTGTGTGTGTGGGTGCATGTGTTTCGTAGTGGGTGCCCTGGGGGGGTCATGACAGCCTCTTTATGGCATGATGACTGGCCTGGCTCCAGGAGTAGGGAAATATGAAGACAGCAAGTCGATAGCGGAAGAGAGGTGTTCAGCGCTAACGGTGAGAGGGGGGGTTTAAAAGCACTGGGCTGGAAATGACGTTCAACTTCCATCCATCCGTCCTCCCTCCTTCAGATTAACTGGAGCGTAGATCCATAAAACTAACAAACGGAGGAGGCCTTCGAACACACACACACACACACACACACAATTCTCACTCTGCTTATGCAAACGGATCTACATTGCTACCTGGTTTTCATTCAAGTGGCTCAACGGAAACAAGCATCGTTCCATCATTCATGTAAATGCTCATCATGCTACACTGGTAATTGAACATAATCCCAGATTTCTTTCTCCTACTTATTCCTTCCGTGTTTGTTTTCCTCAGAACAAGCTGTGCAGAGATGTTCTGATGTGATTTCAATCCAAGATGCAATGCAATTAGGACGCCGTGTAGATGTGGGCGAAATGTGCCGTTTAATAGTGATTAATGATAATTAGGGGAAGGGAAAATACAACAGAACAAGCTTTTTCCCCGTGAAAAGCTCTGTGACCGGTAATCTGCCGCAGCAATATTAGCTGAATGTGATTTTTGATGTGTGTGACTGTGTTTGAAAGAGGCCATACGAGGTGTGTATCTGTGATTGATGAGGGTTTAAAGTGTTTGGAACAGCTGCCTATGGCGAATCCTTCTCAAACACTTAACAAGATTTGTATTAAATATAGCTGGATCCTCTCTTTAGCAGCGAGCGGAGCCTCCTTCAGTTTGTACGGGATGCCTCTATGTTGAATTCATTATTTCTGATCCTAATTGAAGCCGTTCATATTAACATTATCTGAATGCGCCGTTTAAAATGATCATGTCCGTCCTCGCGTTGTTTTCGTCAGATGCTCTAAATAAAGGGAGATGATGAGGGGAACAGCTGCTCGGTGTTATCTGCTCTTCAATCATTCTCCATGCTGCAGAGTTTGACTGGGTGTTTGTGAAAAGTGAATGAAAATGAAGGGATAGAAAGTCTAATGTTCTCTACCTCACTGTGGCAGCATTATAATGGCTCATAATAGAGCTCTGTTCCCTCACTCTTGGTGGACTTATTGAAAAATGGTAGCTCCTTAAAAGATGATAGCTCTCAGATTTTTCCTCTTTCATCTTTTTCTTGATGTTCTTTACAATGTGCATATAAGTCACCCCAGATGCAATTTGCCTGTGGAAATGCGGCGGATTTCCCCCCCTTGGGTCTACATATCCCTGCCTCTGTTGAATTGTTTTTATGCCCAGTGGGTACGAAATGTACCCGCTTTCATAGTTATGCTACTTTACCAATAGAGAATATAAAATACCTGAAATAAAAATGTTTTTGTTTTAAAGGATATCTTGGTGCTGCAACGTGAGAACAGTTTACAGTGCAAACAACAACAACATCACAAATGGACTTTCACCGTCAGCACAATAGAGATGACACAGCATCTGAGGGACACGGTAATCTATACATGGCTTTTCAGAACGTCATGAGGCACCAACACTCCAAAACTCATCTCACACAGTGGGAATAGTATGACTGTCTTCACGCTGAACAATCTGATGTTCGCTTCCCTAACTGGACCAGGAGTCGGCTTTTGGCCTGGAGATTGGAAGAGATGGGGCAACTCATCACTGATGGCCTCTGCACCGGAAGCAGATAAAGACAGAAGTCTTTCATCTCTGCAAGGGGTTTTCTTAGTCTGACAAGTAGATCTATTCTGTAGTCACTTCATTTTTATGTTGTGCTGTCGCATTTTGAGATTATCTTCTTAAAAATAAGTTCATAAACGACCAACCTGAACACTGAACAATTCTAGCTTGTTCAAGTAGCTTTAACCTTTTGTTTCATCATGTAACATCAGATTCCCTTTGTGTCCCCCTGACAAGGCAATGACAAGGCCTGAGAGGGAAAATATCCCGGCACTGCTTGATGAATTACATTTCTAAAAGAATCATTAAAATATTCCTACAAATGGAGTTGCTGGGTTTAAGTTCAGAAATGGATTTGATGCCTGGTGCTTGAAACTTAATTCACACTCCTATGCGTACACAAAAAAAGCCCTTTATAAGAGGTTTTGAATATTTTACTCGTACAGCTATGAACATTGAAAGTACACATCATTTTAGGACCAAACAAAGCTTAATGTGGGTTTTTAGTATTCTAACATTAGAGTTCCATGAATAGTATAGTCAACTGCTTTGTGCTTGATATCTCAACAGATATTAGTTTAAATGTAACAGTCCTCAGAAGATCAAACCTGCACACTAATGACTCCCTGAATGTTTATCCAACACCGACAGGCCTCATCGTCTGCTCAAAATGTAAATTTGTCCAGTTTTTTGGGTTTTGAACAAACATCAGCAAGCAGCACGTAACATTTCCAGCAGCTACTAGTGATTCTGTTATCTCATCTCCAGAACAGAATAGCAAACAGCAGCGTGCTAAAAAGGTAAATAAAGATGGCTGCTATTGTAAACATTAGCCTTCAAACATCAGCATGTTAGCATGTTCATGTCAGCATTTAGCCCACAGCACAGCTGCGCACACGGCCTCATTGAGCCGCCTGGCTTAGAGTCAGATTATGTTCTTACCTCCAGACAACCGCTGGGTTTGTCCATTCCACTGCAATATGTTAATGAACACGCAGAGAAGCTGAGAAATTAAACTATAAATGCATTTTAGATTTTTGGTAGTTGCGATGCATTCGTTCGTTGACACACAGGAAGTGCATTTGGAATTTACTCCGCATGCATTCATGAGCTTTAGGTGCAAAATCATTTACATCCCATGTGTATTTGCATTTGTTCACTTTGTTCCCATGAGCTAGAAAGTTTTATTTGTGTAAAACAACCAGAAACCGCAATGATTATTCAGCTCGCCTGGAGAAACACAAAAATGCACTATATTTTCCAGGCAAGTATTTTAAAGGCCCAGGTTATTGTAAATTAGCATTACTGCTGTGTAACTGTGCCTATGCAAATGAATATTTAATCAGATAATTAAAAGAAATCCACTCCGGAAGACAAAGGTTGATTGTAAATTGCTCTTTTATAGTCACTGCATGATCTTACTTCAATAAAACATTGACCAAACCTAAAGAGGAGACTTCTGCCCCGTGACGGATCGCCTACATTTCAAGTCTGTGCACCAGGAGACTAAAACAAATGTGTGCAGAAGCTGCGGAGAAACAATCAGTCTAACTACTGATGGTGTGCATAGAAAACCATCAGCAGCATGCTCCACCACGGAGGAAATAGAATATACCAGTTTGCATAATCCAGTTGAAATTCATATAAAATATTTAGCGCTTGATGATCTAATCACTAAAACGTATGTCACGCAGCAGCCATTAAAAACAAATTGAGTGGCCTAATTTGTCGTGAAGCAGTTAAGGTGTGCTTCATTTCCAGTGTTAACACAAAACATTCCACCTTAAAAGACGGAATCTTTATAAACTCGTCACCATGGGAACGGTAATCACATAACCTTCGAAATGAGCCACCGCATCCGTGGACGTGCGCATATGTGCACGTGTAACAGTATTGGAAAGTGCCATTTGTCAGCGTATGTGTGGAGCGAGACTGGATGTGAGATTAAAAGAGTCATTTTTAAAAAGCAGGTCTGACCTGATGCATTCTCAGCCTGCACACTGTTGTTTTTATCAGAGGATAATAGGACGACTGAGTGTTCTCTGAGTGTATAAAAACATGAGCCAACCTGGTGCAGGAATAATATTTGGAATATTTTAGCACTTATTAGGAGACCAAGGTGTTTCATTTTCAGATAAGACTGAGAAGCAGCTCTAGGAGAGCAGAGCTGACACCGCGCGCGCGCACACACACACACACACACACACACACACACACACACTATAAATTAACCCCCAGATACTGGAATGTTTTGCAAGATAGAAGTCAGCCAGGCAATGCACAGCTCAAAACGCACATGCATGCACGCACACGTGCACACGCACGCACACACACACACACACACACACATGCACACACACCAGGCGGGAGAGCAGAACTGCAGACTTGCATAAAGAGGTTGTGTCTGTAAAAGTGTTTTTGATATTCTCATCATTAATAATTTCACGTATACCAATAACTTGGCCTTATTTTGCTGCTCTCATTTGGTTTGCGTTGTTGCTCTGACACAGCTTACAGTAGCAGTGTTAGCACATCGCGTTGTGCTCTTATTACAGTATGTGGTGTGACGTAAACAAGCATTCTGTTGATTCTGAAATGGCTGAATAAACAAATGCATCTTTCTTTCCACAAATGAATACCCACCAGCTTAATGAATTTATACTGCTGCACACGCATTCATCAAAGCAGAAGGTGTTTTCAAAGAAACCAAAGAGTGCGTGTGTGCAGGACCTACAGCACCGCTCTGCAGTTATCACTGTGCATGCATTTTTAAAATGGGGCCCATAGTCTGGATCATGTGAAAGCATTACACCAACATGCACACGCAGCTTACTTTCTAATGAATCCAGATACAGAGTGAACATTCACAGCAGGTAAAGCACTGCATAGGTGGCCACCAACGCCTGCTTTGCCAATGAATATGCAGGGAGGAGCTGATCTCGCATGGCTTCAGCTGAGGGAAGTTCAACCACTGACTGTAACAAGTGCACGTCTGTGTGCATTTAGAGATGACCTAAAGGGTAATTCTGGTGTTTTACAATGTAGATCTAATTTTTATACTTAAAAAATAGAAGGTGGGTGGGGCAAAGAAAGCGGGCAGTCACATGATTGGACAGGTTTTTAAGGAAGCATTAGCCAGCTTTTTGGCCCCAATCTGAGTCCGTAGTCATCTGTTGATGCTAATAAATGTTAGATCAGTGCTGCCTGTGTTCCTACACCCAGCACTGTCCCCCTGTTCCTGGATCTTAACTCTTTCCTTGGCAGCTGCAGTGTTATTGAACTACAAATATATGAAAATAAGAGCTGCACTATAACAAACCAGAATTGTCCTTTAAATATCACTCGCATCAACAGTAACCGCTCTGTGAAGAACCCAGGAAGTGACAAGTCACGGTACAATACAATACAATAAGAGAGTCCGATCCAGCAGAGAGGCCTTTGATGGATAACAGGGATACACACTGCCATGAATTAGGCACTGAGAGCTTTGATGCTATTGGTAGCTGGGAATTTATATATTATTCATTCAGCATCATAAATGTGCCCACGTGTGAGGTGCTGATAATAAATCCCATGAATACAAATGCATATGATAACATTGTTAATGCACTGGTTAATCCAAACATATATAGCCCATGTGGAGGCATATATTTGAATATGTTGCCTGCACTGATGCTGATGACTTTTATTTTATCTGAGGTGTGCACTCTCTGGAGTTCCTTTCATACGGGAGATGTGTGTGTTTGTGATGGCTGTTTGAATTTTGAACTTTTGCTGCGTGGACCGTGATCTCAAATGCACGCACACACGCACGCAGGCAAAGTGGAAGACAGAGAAACAGGCATGAGGAGTTAGGAGATAGGAAGTATAAAAAGGGTGATTTAAAGATGAAAGCTTTGGAGTGTTAATGCCCGTGCACACACACACACTCACACATATGCTACCATATTCACCCCCCTCACAGACTGCCATTTCAGAAGGATGCTCTGCTGTAAAAAGTTTTAATATTTCTCTTTTTGTTCACGTTTCAAGGACACGCACAGCCACCACTCATCTGCAGTTGGGGGCGAGAGGGAGCCAGAGAGAAGGTTGGAGGGAGAGAACGAGTAAGAATTCTCTGCATTTTCGATTATGAAACATCTTATTGGACCTTGAAGTCATGGTTTTGGCTCAGAGAGAGGCTGAGGTGGGCTACCGGGGGAGGCGGTGGAGGATGAGGAGTATGTTTTCAAGTTGCAATTTCACTCAGAAGCAGTTGTTTGAGTAAGAGAACATGGCAAGAGGGACTGGGATGTAAAAAAAAAACCCATCTGTCAGCAACCTTTCCTGGCCCCGTTTTCCCTGCGGTTCGGCAGCTCGAGCGTGGCCGGAACTGTCTGTTTGAGCAGCGCTGACAGTCTTTTGTTAATGTGTAGAGATTGTGACAGGAAACAGAATCATGCAGTCAATCAGGTAAGTAGATTTGCTTCAAGGCCCGGGGGGGGCAATAGAGGAAGACACACCAACAAGAAAAAACCCCAGATATTATAATAGAATCGATCACTGCGCCTGTGAAGAAGCCTGTGTTTGTATCTTTAACCAGAAAGAGCAAAAGAGTCCGAATCAAAAATGAAAACTCCAGGAATGGATGAAAAATTAAAAAACCTCAGATGCAAAAAAAAAAAAATTGTCAACATAAAAACGAAGATGAAAGCGCTAAATAATAAAAATGCACATTCAGTGCAGGAAGCATAATGACCCTTACACTGAATTTAAAGTGGACTCTTCATTTTCAAAGCCTCCTCTTTAACTTTGATTCAGTCTCTGTCAGATTGTCTCCCTCCTGGTTTGATCAGCCTCGTGTGATATAATGCAGTTTTGTGTTTGTCGTGTTAAACTCGGCTCGACATCCTTTACGCTGTGCACGTCCCGTTTGGAAGTTCAGGTGTCCCTTTTCCCTTTCATCCTTCCTTTCCTTCACCCTTTGTTTTCTGCTTTCTTTCTATTTATTTGTTGCCTTGAATGAAATATTACAACTAGACATCACCTGTATATTATAATGTTAATTTAAAATTACAGGAATAATATTTATTTACTTATTTATTCAGCCTCAGCTGAAAAGATTCATGCTGTGGCCGGTTGGCCTGTGCAGTTCATGTAAAGCCTGAGGCTGAGGGTCAATTCTACGGAATGCTGCTCACGAGAGCATGGCTCCTAATGAAGACACTGACGATGTGTCCTTTAAAGCTTTCTGGGAATTTGGGATTTTAGCCACCTTTGGGGAGTTTACTGTCTACAATTAAAAAACACACACACACACACACACACACACACACACGGCATGTGTTTTTAAAGGTATGCCTCTCTGTTCCCAGTGGAAATCACCCTGTTTCCTGCCTTGGGGCTGTGTGACATCACCCTTCAGACGTCGGTGACAAATCTCAGTACTCCGGCTCCAGCTACTCCTCCAACACTGAGCCGACCCACAAAGGGCAAATCAGCGTCTGAAGGCAGCAGTGGCATAAAAACATGGAGTCATAGAGGGAGCCTCGAAATACAATAACGTGTGTGTTTTTGTCTGTGTGTGTGCTCAGGGAGGTGTCCTTCCAGGCTTGGGTTACAGCTCCCTCCACCCTGAAGGACGCGGTAAACACTTGTTTTATTATGATCTGAATATCAGCTCAGACTCTGAGGGAGGATAAATTATTATCATTAATTATAATAAATTTGCCTGTCAAGACTGCAATTATTTTGTTGCCACACAAATTGGTTATTCACATAATGGCAGCAGCGGAATGCAGCGGCGTGAGTGACTCATGATTTTGTTGAACAATCAAAGCCGGGGAAGCTAATTGTTTCACTCGTCAAAGTTTGAAAATGGCAGAGCGCGGCAGAGTGGGTGCTCGTGCGCGGGGGTGTGTGGGTGGGGGTGCGTCGGATGTGTGTGCGCTTGCGTGCGTGCGTGTGAGTGTGTGTGTGAGAGAGAGGGAGTTAAATGCTTAACTGTCATCTCAGGGACAAGTTTGCTCCTGCTGAAAGCATTCATGCAAATCATCGCAGCAGCCATGTGGAAAAAAAAAGTCATTTAGAGCTTCCCATAATTCTTTGCAGATCGGAGGGAATTTGGTAGTTGTGTATGTGTGTGGAGAATTTGGCTGAATTCGCTGAAATACACCATACAGCTGAAATCTGAAATCGAAGGTACTGCGCTTTCAGATGGACAGACAAATGTTTCTCTGCTGGTTTCAGTGTAATACCACATGTGCTGCTCTGTGTTTTAAGTCCAGTCTACGAGAAATGTGCGATGTTTCGCCCCATCCAATGAATAATTACACTCCCGTGTACCCACGGGCGGGCTTTTTGCATTTTAAGAGCATGTCTCTGACATTCGCACGTAGATCTTCTTTCTCCGTGCTCGAGCTCCATGAACTCAGGGCACAGCTTGAGTTACTCAGAGCTGCTGGCAACCATGCTGCCAAACAACACCCTTAGATACAGCACTGGATTATGTTCAGAGTCTTTTATATGTTTTTCTTCAACAGTGCACATAACAGATATTGTGTGGTCAAAGTTGTGGTTATTGCAGATAAACTATGGTCCAGGCTTGGTTAAA
Source organism: Datnioides undecimradiatus (assembly GCA_008933995.1). Taxonomy (NCBI): domain Eukaryota; kingdom Metazoa; phylum Chordata; class Actinopteri; order Lobotiformes; family Datnioididae; genus Datnioides; species Datnioides undecimradiatus. Next base: position 2,158,009 of record WARS01000066.1, on the reverse strand, counting down.
CGTGGTTACGGGCATAAATGTGGTCCTCGGTGACGTTCCAAATCATATTTTATAAAGCAACATAAAGCATTTAAAGATAAAACACTAAGCTGCATTTTAATACACACCAGACTTCTACAACTCATGCTAATATTCACTGAAAACGATTCAATTCTTAATCCTTCTGGTGACAGAGGTCACAGTTTATGGCAGGATATCCTCGCGTTAAGTACCAGATCGTGTAATTTGTCAGTGGGTAAAATGCTGTCTGCAGCAAGGTTGAATTTAATTACCATGGAGCAGGGCACATCATCTATTACACAGTTGCCCCTGTAACATAAATACAGCTCAAACGGGCAAAAAAGAAACTTGTCAGTGCGACTTTCCAGCGATAAAAGGGGCGGCGCAGTGGCTTTAGTTCACTATGAACACGCGTCTGTCCTGATCGGCGACAACAGCATGTTTGCGATTGTACCAGAAGTCTGACAGAGCGCACGCACCTCTCCAGAGAAGGCCTGTCCGTTCAGCAGGTGTTCCGAGCCCTGGCCGTCCTCACTGCCAAAGTGTAGCCGGATCTCCTCCAGACGATGGCTGTATGTCATTGGTCCTCCAGAGATGTTAACCAGGTGCTCTTTGTCCAATCGCAGAGAGACGTGGCGGCCGGTGTTGTACATTGTCCCTCCCACCTGGAGAAAAACAGACGAGGCACGGTTGATTTCACCAGAAAATAAATCATTGTCAGTCATATGGCAGTATCTTTAGAACCACTGTCTCCATTAGCTTCCATTAGCCATGTAAGCTACTGGTCATCCCAGACAAAGCAAGCGCCCCTGAGTGTGTTGAATTAAACAAGGATCCACATTGTAGCTTATGAAAACTGCTTTTTATTTCGAAAAGAATCAATATTCTATTTCATCTTTCAGAAGTTACATCAGCTCCCTTTAATGAGCGCCCACAGATGAAAACATTTCCTCCAGGTTAATAATGAAGTTGCTGCTGGTGCCATCCCACGAGCACGGGGAAGCAGCACAATAGATACGACTGAAAACGAAGGTTATTAACAAGACATAGCTTATGGATTTGATCTAACCATGTTTCCAAAACATTATATTTAATATTTGCGCTACATGGGATTTGCACAGAATATAAATTATTACAAGCTTTTGGTAACTTGAAGCATTTTTCCCTGTGGGTTGCTATGGTGATTTTGCAAATACATTTTTGCTATTTTGCGCACCATATATTTCCTTATTGTGAAAATTAAAACTTTTACTCTAAGTGGCACAACATTTCTTTCTAGAGGCGTTTGCTGTTGGATATTTTTTTGAGGCGACGTGGCCGTGAGAACGCAAGCTCATTGGTCAGGTAATGTTTAAATCTGTTAATGTGGTGACTGTAGCTTTAGTTCTATAGTCAAAAGAAACAAAGTGTTCTGTGTGAATCTTCTTAAAGTTGTGGAACTGTTACTGAAGGCTGCCGGCGTGTGGGTTCGACTTGACAGAGCCGCGCCTCCTTTGATTAGTGAGAGCTTTAAGTTTAACGTGAGTGAGAGGAATCAGGTTCTCTTGAAGTCAGCTACAGTGTTCTCAGTAATCAGGAAACGCTGTTGTCTTGTGTTTTTTGACAGCTTAGGAACTGAAGATTTGGTTGAAGCCAGCATCACGAGCAGAGCTTATGCGGGAACAGTCCTGGGGGCTTTATTTAATTAGGCAGCGATCTGAAGCAGACGGGAGAGGTGATGCTGTAAACGGCATCAACACTTCAGCAGGCGGGGAGATGGTGAAGGGACAGGTAAGGGATATAAAAAGAGGGTTTCATTCATCGGAATATGCACCCAATCAATACATTGTGAGCTTTTAGGGGAAACAATCGCAAAAGCCATGAATAACGATCTTTATCGGTAGCCCTGTTTATTTATTTATAATTGGGAGCTGTTTCAAAGCGAAGCATTGATATTCACGCCACGACTTCAGGTGGACTTCCATCTCTCTTATCCGCCTCTTCCTTACCTCTCCTCTTTCCTTTCCCTCCTCTCCCCCTCCCTCATTTCTTTCACCACTCGCTTTCAAAATGATCACCAACCCCCCACCCCTCCCCAACTTCCCAGAGAAAGAAGGTTGCCCACACACTGTAAATATTTTATAGAAGCTCAGAAAAATCAATGATTTGAAAGGAGGGAAGAAGAGAGGAAAGGGGGAGCGATGCAAAGAGGAGATAAGGAGACAGAGCAGGAGGACAGAGGTGCAGAGGATTTAGTGGTCAAACAGGAGAAGGTAGCGACTGAAGGGAGTGGCGAGGGTGAGGTTAGACCCCTCTCCTCTCTCTCAGGACCTCCTTCAGCAATTATTCATGAGGGTGAAATGGTGTGGACTCTCCTAAAACATCAGAAATGAGGAATGTCTAGAACACTGTGAGCTTATCTGCCAAAAGTGCGCGGCAATGCAAAGACCCACTGTGGGATTAGGCGCCTTGGATACACTACGAGGCCCAAAGTTCATCTGCACTGGAACATTACATCCATGTCATTTAGTCATTTCAGAACCATGGGCATTTGTGTGCTTTATCAGTCAGAACAGTCCAAACAAGTGGACACAAAATTGTTTGTCATTGCCTGAAAGCAACTGGCGCGTCGTTGTCAATACCTTCCGAAACCAGCTCATGTTTCGATGTCACAGAAATCAGTTCCATGGCCTGATCTGCCCTTTATTAGGTTTGGTTCCATTTAGACTAAAGCCTAATTTATATATTGGCTGAAGAGTGTTATGGACAGATATTCATGGACGTGGATGTGGCAAGTACAGATACTGACACATCTAGTACCGAATATGGATGTATCGGTATCGTATCCATATCAGGATTCATGTTCCTGGTATATCACAGCATATATATATGTATATTTCTTCATATAATGTAGAAAATATTAGATAGAAATATATTAAACTGAAAATATCTTATAATAAACTTATTTGTTCAAGACAGCAGCCTTCTGCGTACCTTTGCAAACCTCATATCACTGAGAAATCAGTGCTCAATCCACAAAGAAAGGTCTATTTTCGTTCCAGCTCAGAAATTCGCTCTAACAACAAACAAAGCAGCACAAAACAAAGTTAAAACAAAGCTATGGTGTAGGTAAAGCTGTAATTTTGAGAGCAGTTACACCAATTACAGTGTCAACGTGCTCGTGAGCTGCTATGGTTGGTCTAACGCAGCAAACAACACACCAGACTGTCAGCTCGGTGCTTTGGTTCTCCAGTCTGCAACATGACTTGGTGGGTTCGGGGAGTCAGTGTCCAATCCTCACAGTCATCAGTGTAATGGCAGCTGTTTTCAGTTATAAAGGCCAAAACTAGCAAACAGCCAGAGTTGCTGACTAGCCGGGGAGCAAGATGGAGCATTCAGACAAATATTTCTCTCAGGGGTCAATGGCGACCAAAAACCGGGGTGGATGTTGGACAGAATGAAAACCGTAATGAAAACCAGGCCAATGAACAAGGGTGTGCACTTTGTGGATACCGTGCCGTGCAGCGTAATTATGATGCACGCAAATAAAGAAGATACAGCTGGAATATTGACTTTTGTCTGCCTAAACTAACAATCTCATTTAATGCAACTGTCGTGAACAGCGTACTCTCTTTGCCCAGGATGACAGCCAATATCTGTTGTTCAGGCTGATTGATCATGTCAGGGTAAATGGCTGGAGGCTGGCTGGGAGGCGCGGGTAGCAAAGTGTGGTCGGGATGACAGAGGCGAGGAGAATAATCATGTTTGTCTTACAGTGAAACCGAGATGCGCAGCGGCCGCTAAGAGAGCATGTACAGTAAAGAGCAGCTCCTGCTCTAATTGGTAATTCTTTCATCTCCTGGGATCGATAATCCCTGGCTGCTGAAGTGAAGTACTCACAACAGCAAAACAGAGGAGAGCGTCATTGCAGAAACTCAGATACTGAAGCTGGGGGGTGGGGGAGACTAAGAGGCTGTGCGTGATGCAATCTTAGATATGCAAATGATTGGCTTTAAAAAAACGGTGATTTCGGATGGAAAAACAAAACTCGGCTGGAGCACAAAAGCAATTTCTTGAAGGAGAACGAAACATATATATATATATATAAAAAAACATTCATATTTCAAGTGAAACTGTGCATCTTGTGAGACAGGGTCGAAGGAGATCACATTTAGCTACATTTAGCCAGCTGCCGGGAGCCAGACTTGAAGAATAAATGAATACTCACTTGAATAAAACTTGCTTACTTCATTTGTCATGTTTCTGCTGCAACAATTACCAGCCAGCCAGCGTGGTGGAAAGGTTGCAAACAAAGCACAGGCACTATATTCCAATCTGCTTTCTCATTATTCTTTGGAGTCTCAACATTTCTAAGCGGAGTGGCGGAGTAATTATTACAAGCGGGTTGTAGGGTTCATATTTTTGTTTGCAGCACCCTACGTGTTTCTGAAAATCGCCGCCTTTCTAGCTCTGTTCGTGACAATAGACCCGGCCTGTCAGATAAGCAGAGGACATGCGTTACCAATACGCCGGGCCGTGATAAACACAGCTGTAAGACAATCAACACAAACACCCGCAGCTGTCTAACTCTTCTCATGTCTCAACATTGTCCTGTTGCACTGATTACGCCGGCTCTGCCTTAATGGGTTCAAGCTCACATCGGGAAATGTTTGTCTGCCTTTTGTTAAGAGTTCTTCCGCAAACAGCAGCTCTGTGGTTCACCTCCCGACACGGCGTTACACATTAACATTCACATGGCCCCCAAAGTCAGGCTCTTTGGGGCTTTCAAGCTGCGCCGCACTGCTCTATTGTCGTCCCGGCACTATTAAACCCACATCAATGATCCACGCCGTTGCAGCAGCTGACATGTTCTGTCATCGTGGCAAGCGCGCGCGGTGTGGTTTGTTTTGACCCGGCCCCTTGTACACCATCCCACTGCCGCAAATACTCGCCCCGGCACCAAATGCGGATCAATCCCCCCGACTGATGCGCCACTTCCTCCTGCCCAAGCCAGTTTTGGTAATAGCTCGGAGTGGTAAAACCCACCGCGACCAGCTGTTATCGAGCCAGTTTGAGACTATACACTTCTGAGCTGCTTTTAATGATTCCCACCGCCATGCCTCAGAAAGGGTAAGGACGTCGGAAAGTGCTGAACGACAGCTCAATACTATTGGCTCCGGCCTTTTCATCAGGTTTTTCCACAATGGCTAAATCACAGAACAGTGTCAGCCTTGAGTCAACAACTCAAATACGTTTCTGGGTTACACTGACGCCTTTTTCTGTGCCCGCATTCGTGCTTGGCATTGCCCCTTTAAAGCAGCTATAATGACTCTTTTTAATAATAATGTATGAAATGATAATGTGACAGTGTGAAAGGGGTCGCTCTTAGTGCTCAACCTCCAGAAAATGATCACTGCAGCGGGGCTTGATAATGAGTTTCACTGGATTTGAATGGCATCTCCAAACTTTATATCATTAAAGCCTTTTTTTTTTTAAATCACAGAAGCCATTTTGTCCAGTCATTGTATGAAAAGCATAGGTGTCATAACATACCCAATAACATTTATAATAGCTCTGTTCCATTCAAATGTTCCACTAAGCCATGACAGGGTGACAGGGTGACAGTGAGCCAGCGTGAACAATACCGGGACCCTGAAAGTGAAACCGGAATTCAGACATCATTCATTCTGTTATTTACACCTGCTCTTTTCCTACCATGACATGTCAAAGTGTCTTCGGTGAAAAAGTTCTATCATAATGCGTGTCCCTGCCATCAAAGGGCCAAAAACACAGAGTGCAGAGAGAGAGAGATGTGAGGCAAGGAAAGGGACCGGGCAGGTGTTTGCAGTCCTTTTATTAACACGGTGAACAGTAACATGAGCGACAGCGGCTGTGAAACACAGCTAATGAAGGCAGTTACAGCAGTTATGCACCCAACTGCTGCATTTAACATCAGTCGATATCATACACTCGGACATCATGTACATTTAGACTGTAGGACATCACATGCTCAGATGAAACACCATAGATACAGGAAAGTGGGCGGTCCTCATGATCTCTGTTAATCCAGCCCTAACTACAGATCTAAGCAAATGTACAGTAATCTTAAAGAAAAGGGGGGTCAATTTGAAGCACACAGGGCCACACACACTCTGGGACGGTGTTTCTCAGTTAATCAGTGTGATAATTACGTTGATTTGAAGCAGGTGCACACACAAATGCCTGTATGATGACACATGTACAGGTATGCATTCATTGTTCTTTCCCCAAGAGCTTCAAAAGTTTATTTTGAGATCAGTCCCTTGTTCAGACCTTTTCCTTGACGTGTGATCGCAACTCTGATTTGTCGACCGGTAACTCACACCTACCTCTCAACTAGGGCAGGCCGATGTGACCAACAATTAGCCAAACCTGCAATTAGCCTTTGGAGAGTTTTACTTTTTTTGTTGGGGGTGAGTATAAGCTGGGTTTTCACCTGAATCTACTGCAAATGTTATAGAATTTGGGGGAAAAATGAATGACTGCTCGTTTTCCACCACCACCGATTAGCGTTGAGACAAGCGGCGGATGGCGCCAATGAAACGAAGAAAAACAATAAAATATGATCTCATCTGAAGCGGAAAAAAAAACCCTTTTCTTTGCAAAATTTTCCATCTCCATTAATCCGTCTCTGTTTCAAAATGCTCACTGATAGAGGCGTGGCTACAGTCGAGTGTGCGCTGGAAGCCGCTTCGACTCATCACAACAAGTGTATCAAAAACACATCAAAAAGACAGAGGAGGCTGTCAGTGCAGCTTGATTCAGATAGAAACTGAAATCACGCAAACTGCATCAGTGCCGAGCCTGACAGCTGACACAACACACACACACACGCATTGTTGCCACACAGTTCCAATTAATAGATGCGCAGTAGTGAGAGGGTGTCACAGCCATCAGCAGTATATAAGAATGCGCACACAGGCCACTGCATGCATATGTATGATGTATACTGAGGCTTTTTCCTGTTCATTAATGTAAATTACAAAGTTCCAACCTTTGCCACGGTACCTCATGTCGCATGTCGTCCCTTATAAATCCTCTTGTATACCTAATTTTGTTCAAGCGGCCCTAGCGCGCTTTTTAATTTGCTCCGAGAAGCTTCCAGGAGCGATGAAGCTGAAAAGGACAATTGCACTGCGCGCCGGTCCTCCCTTAACAGATAGTGATGATCACAACGCACCGCCACATTAGAGGTAATAGCTCGGCAAACGTAAACAAGTCATAAAGGAGATTGCTGACTGTCTGGGGCAGTCTTGGTAGTAGTGGCCAGGTACGGTAATAGAAAACATCAGGAGCATGCTGGTAATGAGAAAACACTATGAACACCATCATTATCAGAGCACACAGATCAATAGAGTAAATTACCCCTTGTTACAAGAAGAAGCCTTCACTAACTACTGTATATGTTCACCTATTAGACTGCAGCAATGCTCTGTTTGCATAGAACGTTTTAACTTTTAAAGTCGCCATCACCTAATGAGGAAAAGGTTTTAGCTGAAATAAAAAAAAGTTTTAATATGTCAGAGTACTGTGCGTGCCACCTCGCAGGCTTTAATAGTTAAGTAGTGGAAATGGTGATAAGCCACATGAATACATCAGGCAGTAAGTGTGAAATGCACACGTGCTTTAGCAACCATCTGATGGATTTTAATGTCTTCTCTAAAGGCCCGCAGCCCTTTAGCACCGAATCGTGGCGGAAAGTGTAATGTATTTGATTAAAATATGAGATGACTGGTGCTCTTTTATTAAGGTGTGCAGATGTGGGGAGTAAATGGAATGGGTAGAGATAGAGGGGACGTGTCCGTAGAACATGGGAGGGCAGGAGGTAGAAGAAAGAGAGTGGAGGAAAGGGAGGAGAAGGGCTAGCCGGGATGAATTAAATAGAAGCACGGCTGTGTGGGTTGCAGCTCAGCGAAGTTATGGACACACATTTCGGTGCAGCACTTCCACTAATGCTACATGATGAGAGAGATTCACCACAGATCTGAGGCATTTGGACAGAAATTTCAAGACACTGTTCTGTCCTCGCCGGAGAAACAACGGCGATGGTAGTGAGTTCAGATCAAACTGCTCACCAAATAAGAGGGGTGGTATTAGCAATGTTACAAAATACCTGAATCACGTTAATTGACAAGGCTTCTTACTGCTCTGCAATGGCAAATATAATCCAGTCAAAGCCGGGATGTGCTGAAAACAAATATCTGATCACATCTAAAGGCAAACATACTTGCATTTTGTTAGCATGTCTAACCTAAGACAAAAAAACAGGGTCGCCATCGCAATCGAGGGGCAAGACACCATGAATGTGTCCATGGTGCTTCACATATCAAGAGTGACAGAAGTTGTTTTTTGAAGGAAAAATACAGAGAACTTGAGAGAGAAGTCTACAAAGCTACTTTCACACCTGTGTAGGCGTAAGTAGGCATGCCTGTAGAATGGTTAGCTTTGGAGAGCTTCCATAAACCAAAGTCCCCGCTCTCAGGAGAACATTTTGGGCCGTTGTTTGTACAGCAGCAATGCTGACATGGGTCATATTGGGTGGCAAGGACAATGCATGCGTCTGTTACATTAATAACTATCATTTTGTGTGCAGCAGGATCGTTGAGCCGGAAGATGTTCAGATAGCCGCAAGCAATGGGATACTGACATCACGGACAACACCGGAACATTAGACTGAAACATCGGTTCGTACTCGCCTGCTGGAGCATCAACCAGACTAGACTGTCCAAGAACGCCTCCCACTCTCAGCTGAGAGTCTCTGAGTAGAAACAGGCTGTTAAACTCAATGGGTGGAGTGAGCAGCAATTAATTAGACCCTGTAAAACATTTGGAAACCAATCAGGCTCCAGTACTTCAGGGACCTCATTTATAAAAATGTACTTGGATTCCGTTCTCAACTTGACGGAAAGACCAAATTCATAGCGACGGACAGTAGTATTATTGTAAAAACTATTTTGGCTGAATTATTTAATTCTATTCCACGACTTTCAATTATAAATGACAAAACTTGGTCATAAACACATCCACAGCATGTGTACTCTTAATATCAGTACAGTATCATATACAGACGACAACCGCATCTTTGGAGCAAGCCAGAAATTCCACAGTTCCAAATAAAGAAATATCTGTATATCCACACGAGCCCAGGCAAAGGAACTCTCTCTATTCACTTTGGCATAATCACATTTGATTGTAGGATTCCTCCTGGGTATAATGGACAGTGGCAAAACTGAAACGCACATACACTTTGAATCAATCATCTGTGAAAGCACAGACTGTACAAAATCCAGATAATACATTTCTCTGTTAGGTAATTCTCTAAATTGTTAGCTGTTGAGAAAAGCAGGCCCGTGAATACTGCTGTGAAGGCTTCTTTAATGACAGCGTAACAGCCTCCCTGAAAATGGGGTTCTATCCTTCCCCCTTTAATCACATTAGAAGAAAGTGGTCAGGGGAACATGTGTAGCTTTAGAAAGTGATTATGTTACATTTTTAATTCTGAGCACCTCTCTGAGCTTTTAACGCTGTGAGCGGATTCTTTTTACTCCTGGGCTGGGAGCATATGTTTGTCTTCCTGTTCACGATTATCTGGAGATGTGCCACGATGGTAAATTTTTAAGAGCCACTGGAGCATCTCCTGGATCTGGTCATCAAGATATTGGCATTTAAGATAACTTCTCGCGTCGCCAAAACAATCAGAATGAAAAGATGGAGCTGAAGGCGGGCGTTGACTACCAGTTTAAGTACCCCTCTGAAAAACTCAGAATCGCACATAAAGTCCATTCTGAAGGCTGAGAATCAGTTTCCAAAGATGTAATATCTGTTCTTCTGCACCTTTTCTTTTTCCTTTTTCTCGTTTGATCCTAGTGTTTTTCAACTTTTCCTCAATCCTACACATAGTTGTTTTTTTTTAAGGCAGTTACTTTGAACCCTGAAGCTGTTTAACCCTTTGTTGGGTTTGTTTGGACTCGTGAAAACTCAGGAATCACAGTCGGGGGCAGACCAACTCAATGAGACTGAGCTCTCGTCAACAAGGTTCGCTGCTACGTTTTCAAACCAACTGTGGAGCCTCATTTGGTTTGAGAACATGATCTGAATTCTGCGTCTCATTCTTGGTCTCACACACTTTTGTGAAACGTCAGTGGTGTCTTAAAATACAGATGAGGTGCTCCATGTATGAAATATGCAAAACCCATATGCTCACAAAGAAGACAGAAGTAAAACTGGCAGTAGCCCAGAGGATGTCAAGGTCAGAGGGTAGATAAGTTTGCTCTTCCACTTCAAACTCTGACAGCTCAGGTTCAGGTCCCAGTTGATACCGAGAAGCCTTTCAAGATGAGTACAGAGAATCCAAACCAAATGATCAACATTTTGGGGCATTATTAATCAGAATAACTGACTTATTTTATTACATTAGTCTAATGTCTGTGTTAAATATGTTACTGAAATTACACCAAGTGTAGTCTAGCTTAGTATAATGAGAAGAAGAACCTTCAACAACTCACTGTCCCACTGTTAACAGTGTTCTGTAGATAAACCAGAGAACTAGCATATAGCTCAAAGAACCACTAGCGGTCGCTCTGTGAAGCTTATGTGCACCAAATGTTACAGCGTGTCCAGGGTCTGTCCTCTCTGATCCTTTCAGCTAGATCCCTACCAAACTGAAATGCTTCCTTGATGAGTGGTCCACTCGGTGCATCTTCCTCCTGTGTTTATCACTCTGTTTGTCATTCCTAGCCAGGCGCACGCTGGCCAGATTAGCTGTCTGTAACCAGCGCTGGAAATCAAATAACAGCCGATAAGGCGGAAAGAGGGAAGACAGGAGAAAAAAAAAAAAAGAGAAGCTGGGCATAATGTCATAGCTTTGCTATCGGAGAAGTTGATTACAATCAGAATACTGGACAAGAGCTCTGTTTTGGAATTCAATAAGGGTACACGAGAGTTCAGCTTGTTCCCGAATTTAAAAGTTCTCTCAGCTCTGGCAAGGTCACATATACGTACAAAGTGTACAAGTATCAAGAGGGTGAATAAAAATAATAGACTTTTTCTTCACTCCTGCTTTTCTGACATTGTAGTGCTTACCTCAGGGCAAAGACAGGCAAAGGCAGCCAATAGCTTTGATGGAAGACAGGTACGACGATAAATATTTGATGCTATTGACGGGTTGTTGTGCTCAGAATAAGAGTTATGGAACTAGTACACCCTAACACAATAAAAGGTGCTCTCTTGCCAGCAAACTGACTCCGCATCCGTGTGTACAGTAATCATTGGAAGGGGTGATATCAGGTTCAACAGCCGATATTGATTCGATACTTTGATGCAGAAATAGTTGGGAAACCTGCTCTGTCAGCTTTTAAAACGCAATTAGCTGCAACAACATCAGGAAAGGGGTTTTAGCCGTATGGCATTTTTTAGGAATGGCATAAAAATAGGATTCAAATATGTCAGGATGCACAAAACGCACATTATTTGCATGAAAATGTAAGCAGCCTTTTAAATAAATGGAGTGAGGATAAAACAGAATTCAAGAGTGGTTATCTAACCTTCATGTATAACAAAGATGGAAACATTAAATGGGACTATCAGACCTCAGCTTTGAAACCATCTGGCTGTTGCTTCTCCACTTTGATTCTTTCCACATATTTTTAGGTGCTGCTTCTCTCCTCTGAGTCCCCCGTCTTGCCAGACGAAACAGAGCAGGATAGGGGGAAGATTAGGCATTCCTAGCCTTCTGTTCCCAGCATCAACTTCATCAGCATCAGTGCTTTCTGGATGAGTGACAGCGGGCAGGTGTAAAGTGGCATCCATCGAGTCCCTGATTAAGACCGAGGCCATGCCAGTGAGATGACAGCGCAGCAGAAGCCCAGTAGGAAGTGACACTTTGGAACCTGTCCCACAATGCCATCTGTTTTCTCATGAGCGACGTCACGGAGGGTGAGTGGCGGCGCGGTCCAAACACGTGATGGAAACAAACACACACGTGCTGCATGTGCATCTCAGCATAACTGCAAAAGAAGTTCTCTACTACTTTCTGCAGTTACTGTGACGCGCAGCACTTCCACTACCCGAACCACCCTTCCTGTTCGCAACTTAGATAACAAGAGTTTGGGAGAAGAGAATGACAAGTTTGAGCTGAGTGGGTAGTAACAATGCTAAAAACCTTGATTTATACCAACAATGGATATGAAAATGTACTATGTGAAAGAGTTTGATCATAGTGAGAAACCCACAGAGAATTATCACCTGGCTGGAGATTCCATTCTGCTACATTTTAGAGGAAACTCAAACATTGAAACGCTGTTTACATGTTAAAGCATCAATAACAATAGTCCACTGATATGAAAGATAAAGGGGAGATGTTTGATCATATGGAGCACATGATCATCCTCATGATAAGCTTCGGGGAGGTCCAAGCTAAAAGTGCCTTCTTTTACCTTGGGTGCATGTTACAGCCACGAGCCTCGCAGAATGAGTTACAGCCGAGATATCCCGCATGCGCCTGTGTGACATTCACGCATGGGTCTTGAACCCTCAAACATACCCCACTGCTCACTGGGTGGAGGAGGAAAGGAGGTCAGGATTAAATTAAATTAGCGTCAGGATACTTGTCCACTCCAGCTCACTGCTGGAGCTCTGGAAGTGACTCTGATTGTGACTCTGATTGTGCTGGCATCCTCATTAGCATTCAGAGTGCAGGACGGCAAAGCTACTGTCGGCCTACTTATCATTGCGGGGTGGTTAAAAAGCAGGGCCATATGTATGCGTCAGTCTGCGTGAAGTACTGTATCTTATCTCTCTGTGAAGATCTGGATTCATACCACAGCACCAGCTGCTCTACTGCAGGAAAATGCTGAGGTCATTTTTCAAGTGGAAAGCCCCATATTTGTGTTTTGCTCTGTGTTGAGTGGTTTAGAAAGCACTTAAGAAGAACAAAGCCTAAGCGTAACTATTGTCATGATTGAACTTGGGAGGCTTTAATTTAAAAATCACTCTAGCAATTTAACAAACACGTCTGAAGACGAGGGACATTAAACCCAAACAGATTATGGCACCGACACACTGTGCCGTCGTGCTTTCTGGGATTTAACTTGATACACAAAGTACCTCAGCTGGAGAGCTTTATGCGCAATCAAGAATTACATACAATGAAGAAATAACATTGTCATTTCACTCTGCTGCAATTCGGTGAGGAGACACAGAGCTAAAGTGGAATAGGAGAGATGAGCATGGCGGAAAATTGTGAGGGTGGGGATGGAAAGTGAATCAAAGAGAGGGAGAGAAAAACTTGTCCTCATAATGTGTCTTAAAATAGGGTAGGTCGCCCACACAGACACTTTGCTCCTGGGTACTTGGTTCTAATTTATTTATTTTGTTTGTAGTAAGGAGCAATCCACTGGGCATTGTATAAGAGGAAAGCCCTACGCCTGGCCCTCAGGCTCACTTTATGCGGCTAAGGCAGCAGTAACTCTAAATTTAAACCCTCAATTTTTCACATCATTATCACTGCCTTTTATTCTGGGAGTGTGAACTGAGAGAACGGCTACAGAGTCAGTTTCCTAGTGGCTAGAATGTGTTTCAAAGCTCAGCGTTACAGAGAAACGTTATGATGTGAGTTTTGTAAAGCCCCTGGATGGTAGAATCCTGTGGAACTGCACTGCATACAGTAAAGACTGTGGACAATTAAGTTCCAGATTGAGTCACGGTTAGTGTTCACGTCCCGAGGCTAGAACGGGGAAAAGACGAGCAGGCTGGAAAGGTTAGGATCATCTACAAAAAGATACACAAGAAAAAGAAGCCAGATAGCCTCTGAAATGATGTGTGCTAAGTGGGGGAGAGATGAAAGATGAGGTTCAGGGATGCCACTCAACTCGCTGGATGCACAGCTCAAAACACAACGGAATCAAAGACTTAGAAGTGAATCACTAAAACAAAGGGAGGCAGAAAGTGACAAAGGCAGGAGAGCAGAGGTCCTCTATCGTTTTAAAGCCTTTCCACATCTGTTGTCGATTGAAGTCAGGACACTGAAGTTTGAAGGTCTTGTTGCAGAGTCTTCGACTCATTAACACTAGAAACAAGCAGCGGTGGCAAAAGGCCAGGTGGGTTTTTTTTCAGCTGTTTGAAAGTAGATTCTGTAGATGGTATGCTGCAAATCCTGTTTGAATGCTGATTCTGTGTATAAATATTTCATTCACAGTTCTCTTTTGCCTGGATCAGACTACAAAACACTTGTCTTCCTGGTCAACACTTTGCAAAGACCATGAAGCTCCAAAGTCAAATTGTTTTAAGACCAACTCATCCCAAGTCAAGACCAACAAGTCCAAAGTCAAATTGTTTTTAAGACCAACTCATCCCAAGTCAGGACCAATGAGTCCAAAGTTAAGCCTCCTTCAAGACCCATAAGTCCCAAATCAAGACAAACGAGTCCAAAGTTAGGCCGTCTTTAAGACCAACAAGTCCCAAGTCAAGACAAACTAGACCAAAGTCAAATCTTCTTCAAGACCAACAAGTCCCAAGTCAAGAACTTGGCTCTCAGTGGGTGGCCATCTGCCTTGAGTTGGGGTTGATGAAGATTTGAAATAGAGGACTGGATTGCTACATAGTTTTATACAATATAATTCTGAACTGATATTCCATTGTTTGGCATATTAGATTCCCTTTGTTGTGTCCCACCTCAAGAAGCTGTCAACACATATTGCACAGTATTAGGTAAGAGAGTAAAGATGTCATCTCAGCGTCTTTCTTAAAGTCGTTTCTGACTCCAAATCTGATTGGCTTCTATCACTCAGTGAAGGAACTGAAACAACAGAAGGTCTGGTTGTCTTGGTTTCTCTAACATGTTTACCACTTTTAGTATCACATATTATTTAATGTATGTATGATCTACTGCCCACACACGCAGTAGATACAGCATATAATCAGGCCCCCGGGAGGTTTATTGACAGTGGAATGCCTGAAGAACTATGCATTAGCCACTGCATTAGTACTACCTCACTACCTCAATCTACCTCCTTGCCAGTCACTGATTAGTGATTCCTTTTTAACACATCCTCTCGTGGACTGGCATCCCACAGCTACCTGGGATTTTGTGCTGTAGCCAAGAACAATGTGAGTAATACAGCGCCAGAATCTGGGCTGCCCAAAAAAAAAACCCAACAAAAAAACTGAAAGGAAGTTAGGAATAATCACCCAAATTAATTCCTGGATTTCCACATAGACAGCAGGCTTATATTTCTGGTTAATACATGAAAACCCCCGCAGTCGCACTCAGATATAATAACAACCTGGATTCGTGGAGCTGCGTAGGTGTGCCTTAAAAAACCTGCAAAAACTGGCGGTGCAGTAATCTGATGCAGCCTTATTTGAAATAGGTCAGAGGCTTATAATTGCAGCGCTAATATAGTCCAAAAAAACAAAACCTCTGACTGCTGTAGTAACACAAGCCAAAACAAAAAGTCTTTCACAAAACCCATTAGGGAAAGGCTTGAAAATGAAGCTCCACAGATGGGTATGGTTCTTGGGGTAAAAGATCAGAGACGCGTCGCTGTCAGGAAGCATTTTAGGTGTATGTAATCTTCTCACAGGTTTAAAAAGGTGTGAGATAGCACACTGTCAAAATAATACAGGAGCCGCCACTGTTCATTTGATCCTCATTTCTCATTATTTTTGCATAACATGGATCTTGCGCGCACAAAACTGAGTATAATTATTAACCCCCTGGGTATCGATGCAGCAGCCAGCTTGTGTACCTAAATCACAAAATGAAACAGTGCCAAGGCACATGGCTCTGTTTGGTAAACTTATCATGTGTTGTCTACAGGACATTAAAGGGACCACAGAACTCATATTAGCAAATTAATTTTGTCTGGGTTCCTTATTAAAGCTGCACTAATCTCTTTTTTTCATGTTAATATCGGTTATAATGCGTGTGTAATGCGAAAGAGATCACTTGTAGTGTCGAGTCCATCAAGAATTACCAACAGATTTCAGTGTTCATCTTAATTTGGCCAAGCCTCATCACTCCCCTTAACCTTGTTTCCATCTGCAATCCACAGACAATGTTAAAGACTAGCCGGAGAAGATCAAGTCAAATCAAGGACTAGCCAAATCAAGTCAAGTCACCTCAAAACAAACATTAGCCCTAGTGCTTTACAGTAAAAATAAACAATGGAAAGAAATGAAATCAATGACAACAATCAGGAAGCCATAGAAAAGAGATCGGTCACAAAGAAACGGAAAGGGAGATCTAATTGTTAAAGGAGAACTAGTCCGTAGTTAGGGCCAATGTCTGGAAAGGCTCAATCACCTTTCCGACCCTTTGCGTGGAAACAGAAAGGGTAGAAACGAAGAACGGGTAGCCCAGAGTGTAAACTGGCACCAGTCCATGCAGTGCTTTAAATAAAAATAACAGAACCTTGAAATCAATTCAGAAAGCCAGTGCAGGGAAGATACAATCTCTCTTCTTCATACCAGTGAGGAGTCTTGCTGCTGCATTTGAACCAACAGGTGAGACACTGAACACTTTTCAAAGGGGTTGGTGGAGCCCAAAACAGAACTGAAAGGAGAAAAAGTACTGGTAGCAGAGAGCCAGAAAGACTACAAATGACAGCTAATGTTACTCCATGTCTGCTGAATGTATGCAACTGTTTGTTAGCATGCTAGGTGTAACTACTTTTCAAGGTGTTATTGTTTACACCGTGTTCTGCTGCCCTCAAGTGGCCAACAAACTTAATTGATACTGCTTAATATTGTGAAGATCAGCAATTCTAATAAATATGCGCCGCTGCAATAATAACAATAACAATAATAATTATAATACAGCGATCACTGATAGTAAGCATCAAGATGCAGTGTGCCTCTTCTAAAAATATGAGTCAGAGAGTGTTATTGTTATAGTGACAGACTAATAACAATGTATTGCACAGACTGAATGCATTTGCTCTCATGGATTCCTCATACTGTGAGACTGTTGCTGGGTGACTGAGACATCATCATGCCAGTCCTACTGCATTCCCAGCACCCCAAGGCCACTGACCATGATCCATGTGGGACACTGAGATGGTCAGGGTCAATATCTCTTAACAGTTGCGCTAATGCTGGATCAATACCCAGTGGCATTCCCAGCTTCCTTGAGAGCCGGCGCTAATCGATTGCAGCAATCGAGCCGACTTGACTAGCAGTGTTAATGTCAGTCAATGAGGATCGCCAGGTGGCAGCTGTATCGAGGTAATCACTCCTACATATCTGTAATGTGGAAGTGATGGCCGCCATTAGGCATGTCTGAGCAGCAGCTGATGGATGTCGCCGGTGTCTACCGCCGGTGACGAGCAGCTCTATTCTAGCCCTGCCCTGCCGCATTTCACCGATCCCAGCACAGTGAGGAGAGAAACTGGGTTGTCCGAACAGATAAGAAAAACCTGGACACATCTGACAGCACATTCTTCATCCTGCTGCATCTGCCTCTGTGTGCGCCTCACTTAGTTAGATAGTGGTAACATCATTATGCAGGACGTCGCTGTCAACTCAGAGACTGTGAAGAACTGATTTGCTCCAATATTCATTCAAAGTGGAAAGGAGTGTGCTTTATAAAGTATTGAGCTGTATCTTTGTCTATCCTCTAAAATCCATTAAGGTAAAACTCCCTCCACTCCTCCGATGTATTGGCATTCTGATGGGAAGCATCCTTTTAGCACACCTCTACCCCCTTTCTTTTTGCCTTTATTCCTAAACAACTCATTGGAAAGTGAAACATCAATGTCTTGTCTTTGGGGAGAGCACAGAGCGAGCACCAGAATGAGCTTTGAACCTTTAAAACCTTCCTGTGAAAAACACTGAGATCTAGCCCCTCCGAAAAACTGCACGCACGCACGCGCACACACTCGCGCTTGCTAAGCCACACGCATACACACATTTTACCTTCCTTTATGAAAAGGGAGCAGTTACAGCAGGATTTGCAATGTGTTTGTGGTTAGCTTAGCTCGGACAGCTAATGGACAGCTAGCCTAGCTCAGTCTGAATCAAAATGTGTTTGCTCCAAACAGTTAATGCACTCACCTGTGTGTGAAGGCTGTCAGTGTTAGCATGGTCGTGTGACAGCTAACCCTCTGAACCATATGTTTGTCCAGTAGCTCTCCTCCTACCTCTAGTCTCTGTATGTGTGTGTCGTAGATGTGCAAGGCCCCCGGGCATGGATGCAAGTACATGTTTAACTTGGATGATGATGGATGATGTGTCTTTGCCTCACTCATGCCACTCTGAAAATTAAGTATACGAGGTTTGGGAACAAATCTTAAAGCTCAGTGAAGAATATCTTGATCATCATCATCTTCATGAACAGAATATTTTAGTTGGTCCCAAAATATTGGGTAAACGCCGGGTTCTGACAGGTGCATCGTCACTCCAGCTCTATTTTCCATCTACACCTACAACATAAACTGCTACGGTGACAACCTGACACTTTCCTGAGATGCCAAAGGGGCCTACCTGACTGAATTTCCCGTCAACATACTGTCAGTGCATGGACTTCTCCTGCTGTTTCCTGAACACTGTGTGCGAGAAGGCCCAGCAGCGCCTCTTTCGGCTGAAGCTCAGGAGTTTTTAATGCTAGGGGATGCATTTTAACAGCTGTCTACAACTTCACTTATTGATCCAGTCCTCGCATCTCAGTTTGACTTTCCCTCTGCTGAAAACAAATCAAAATGTTGCAATCAAACTAACAGGCAGGCTTGCTATCAGATGTCTTGTCTAGGCAGTTTAAGCAGCCCCTCATCACACAGGGCCTATCACACTGTCCTAATAACTGGGTCCAACTCCTCCCATACACAGTCTCCATCATAAAAACTCTCTGATTTAGAAAAATATATTCAAAAATATCATTAATTCCAAATGCCAGTAGCTTGACTGAGAAGCTATGAAAGGATGAGTACATATCATATTTGCACCTACACCTGAATAAGTACATACTTTATGTATGTATCAAAGATGTTTCAATTGTTTTGTGGTGGGCAACGAAGTCATGATCATCAAGTAAACATTTGAAGATGAAAACAAACATAAAATATGAAAATACGCAGTCCATCCCTGCGAGTGATGCAACCCGTTCTTTTAAAATGTATCAATCATGCTGTTTTGAAGCAAAATAGGGGAGGAAAGATGAAGAGAAGGAAAGGAAGAGAAGAAAGAAAGAGAAATGAAAGAGGGAGAAGCAAGTGGCACGCTGAAGCCGAAGGGAAATGTGGTTCTGCTCCTGTAGATTTTCATCATTACCCTCTGTCTTTCTTTCCCCCTCGTGCTCATGCACACATGCACACTTGCACACACACTCGCTCACGCTCTCTCTAAAGTAGACTCTCATGCACTAGTGGGAGAATGGGAGTTCAAAACTTCTTCCTCCTTTACCGCACCGACTGTGTGTTTACATCTGTGCGTGTGCTCAGGATTTCTAAATGGAGCGTGTATACCAATGCATATTTTCACACCGTCGCTGGCCACATTATCACCTCTGTCTCTGCGGCTTTGTAGCGCCGCGCAGCAGCTTGCATTATGGAAGCTCTACTTTTATGTGCGTAAGTGTGACGGGGGGAGATGTTTATTGCTGAGGCACTTATCCCTGCACCGGTTGGCCTCTGCGCCAACCACCAGCCAGCTGTCACTGTCGCTCTTCACGCCCATACACGCGCGCATATAGTAGAAACATACGCTGACCCTCTCAGTCGCCAGATGTGTGCTGCAGTGCTCTCCAGGGCAGCCCAGATGATATGCATGGATTGAGCTGTGGTACTCTGGGACTGCGAGCCGAACGTGGTTTGACTTTAAGGACAGCGGTGTATTTTTGATTAAAGAGATGAGGGTGAGCTTCTCACAGTATCTGGCCTAAGTCTGATGTCAAGTACACGCACCAGAGGTCCTAACAGGATCTGGGTCAACACAACATTGGACTTGAACATTTGAGATGGAGTTTGTTTTCTGTTCCCTGACCACAGTCATTACCTGATCATACTTAGTAATTACTACAATGATAATATAGACCTCCCGAACCTTCACCAGAGTATGGTTTTAAGCCAAACCCTCATCATTCTCTAAGGTCAACATAGCACTGTCACATCATGAAACTGATTCTTTAATAGGGATTTGCTTTGGAAGGAACCTCCAGACAATATGTTCCTGTTCCTGTTTCCTGTTCCTGATACTTCAACACTCACCTTAAAATCACTTAAATATAATGTGACACAGTCAATATGTCTCGACCTAATGCTGCACAGATTACATTGTTGATCAAGTAGATGAGAGGGCAAATGATTAAAGCAAATTAAATGCAAAATATGATTTAACATAGAATTTTTTTAGTTTTCCCCGCAATCACAATCAACATTTTATGGTCATGATTAGCCAATTGAAAGCAGCTGATGGGAAGGACTGCCATCTCGTTTTAGAATTTAAAAAGTTCATGGTGGAACAGTTTTTCAATGTTCACTTAAAAACACAATATTTTCCCAAGCTCAAACGGATTGCTGCTTAATTGTAACCACATATGTGATGCTGGACATGAAGCCAATAAAGCGCTGTGCTTTGTTCGTTGATCACCTTCATTCAAGCAGCACAAGGCACAGCAGCAAATATCGTCCGTAAACATAACTCAGTTATAATGCGTCCTCCAACATGTACTGAGCTAAACCCTTTAGTAGTCTACAGTATAGATGCATTGCATATTTACCTGGTTGCCATCTGGCCAGAACACATGGACTACATTGTGGTGAGACCAGCGATGTTGTACGGTATAGAGACAGTGGCTTTGAGGAAAAGACAGGAGGAAGAGCTGGAGGGAGCAGAGCTGAAGATGTTGAGGTTTTCTTTGGGCGTGACCAGGATGGATAGGATCAGGAATGAGCACATTAGAGGGACAGCTCATGTGAGATGTTTGGGAGATAAAGTTAGAGAGGCCAGGTTGAGATGGTTTGGACATGTTGAGAGGAGGGACAGTGAATATATTGGTGGAAGGATGCTGAGGTTAGAGCTGGCAGGCAGGAGGTCTAGAGGAAGACCAAAGAGGAGGTTTGTGGATGTAGTGAAGGAGGACATGAAGGTAGTTGGTGTGAGGGAAGAGGACACAGAGGATAGGGCAAGATGGAAGAAGATGATTTGCTGTGGTGATCCCTGAAGGGAACAGCCGAAAGGAAAAGAAGAAGATGCTTAGCTGACTTCAGGTCTGTTGCATGTCAGTTAGCTTCCGGTAATGTGTCATGGCTCTGGTTCTGATTACTACAATACCCATGAGCCTCAGCCTTTGTTAATGAGGAGAAGCCACAAAAAAGAACCCTTAGTTCTTAGATTTGGGAATAAAATCTGACAGCGTGAGTGCTGAAATCACCCAAATTTTCCCCAGCAGAGAGTGAACTCATTCAAACTGCTAAATGTTTTATGCGGTTTCCACAATGTGCAACCTTGCGTGCCTGTGTTTAACTTCAAGCTTAGCGATTGGATGTTTCTTATCAAAGCGCTTCTTTTGGAGGTGCAATTGACTTCTCATTGTAATTCTTTGTGTACACTTTCTTGTACCTTTTGTGTACTGGACACTGGTACTGAAGGCTAACTTAGAAGATGATGAAGTGAGTAAATATTTGGTTTATGCAGAAATTAAATGGAACTAGGACCTCTGAAACTCTGAGTCTCTATCAAGTGCTGCAGAATCACTCTTCAAAATCATGAGGAAAGCGATCTACTGCAGGACCGAAAACACTCTTGACTTGAGAGTTATTTTATTTAAAAAGTATCCTACATGAGCTTTAACAAAGGGAGAAGGCCTATGGAGAGAAGAAAGCATGATGACACAAGTCTACGACACTCAGATGAAATTGGGTGAATACAGGTTATTTCTCCTCAACTTGACCCTGAGCGCTGGGGAGTGAATGAATGCGTTAGTGTGATGTATAAAAATTGAAATTGTCAGTCCCAAATCGTCACCAAAGCGAAGGTTTCCCTGGTGAGTCAAGAAATAGTAACACTTTCTTCAAAATGAAGCTTTCAGTAATCTTTGTATGAAGGTAAACACATCTTCTCCATCAGTATGTGGACTTGTCTTTGTCTAAATGCCTAAATTCTTTTACCTTTGCACCAAGCACTGGATGAAAACTCGATTGGTTGGACGGGAATGCCGGTTAAGATGCCAGTAAAGCCAATTAGGAGTGCCTTCTGACTTTGAGATGCTTGATAAACACAGACCCTGGGAGTCCAAATGATAAGAGTGTGTATACACAACTATAAGCATAGTGAAACTATGAAGAAATAATGAATTCCATTGAGTAACACAGTCCAGTCAGCAAGGAAATCAAGAAAGGTCTTTGCTTCTCTGCGAATCATTTATTTCAATCGCTTCACTTTAGAAAGATGAACAAACTTCTGTAGCTGACGATGATGAAAAGAAAATATAGATATCGGGCTGGAGACGTTTCCAGAGCAACTTGAGCTTTTTCTCTTCTGCGTCCATCTCGACTGGTCCCACATGTGTCAACTTCATTCTGTGGAACCACTACATTAATAACCCGATGACTATTTAAACAGGCAGTCAAAACAATCTGCATACAAAACATTTTGAGCGGTAAAAACATCATTTCCTCCATGTTGCCGGGGCACCGGATCCTGTAAATCCTCAGTCGTATAAATGTCTTTACAACATGTTTCCTTCCTCTTTGACAAAAGAATACGGATCTCATCCCACACGCGAATTCAAAACCATAAAAGTTATCACTGGGGGTATATATATTTTTTGCACTGAGGCCGACTTTCTCTCTTGTTTTTGCTTCTCCCTCCCCTCGACTCGGTGGGGTTAGTCTCCATTGTGGCAGATCATGGATTAGTCTCTTAGCAGGGATTATGGAGTGGGCAGTAAAGATGATTAAAGACTCCTCCAATATTCTGCCTTTGGGGGACAAATGGTGAGAAAGGGAGAGCGAGCCAGGGAGAATGTGTGAGATAGAAAGCACACACAGACAGGATATATTTCAGTGCCAGCTCTCGCTCGCTCTTATTGTTGACTGCCACCGGCTCTGTGAGTGTAATCTGGGGCAAATAACTGATGCAGATCCTCATGAAAGTGGTGCTTCATTGTTCTGTGCCATCTAAACAACATTAACTTCCTAACAGACTATTTTATTCTCCTTTCCTTCAGTAGTAACTATTCTTAACTTAATTAATTAATTATGCTTAGGACAACTTTCAGCTTTCTACTCGCCAGCGTGATCACGTTCACGTTTCTTTTGAAATCAAGTCCTAACTGCAGTCTCGGGAGTTTCTGGGGTTAGAGATGAGTTTTGCCATAATGTCTAATTGCTCTAATGTGGCTGTTGCATGTTCATTCAGGCAAAAATCACACTTAAACAAACAAAATAATCTGAAACCATGTCATGTGCATGCCAAAATAAAATACTGAGTGTGTATATTTTGGGGCTTTTTTACAATTTCTTTTGGCCTTCATTTGACAGTGGTATTGTTGTGGAGAAGTGTAGGAGTAGACAAGAAAAGCAGTAAAGCAGCGAGGGCTATGATTTGCCCTCAGAGGCTCTTGGCTGAACAACCCATACAAATATTTCTGTTGGAAACCAGTTACTGTTGGAAAAAGATTCATACAATGTCTTCTGATCTATTACTGTAACCATTAAAATAGTAATTTAAAGGTAAAAAAAAAAGGTCTTTTTATGCATCTTTTGCTACTTTCTACCAACATTATATCTTTCTCATCAGCACTGTTTGCTCAGTTGTCAGTTACAGTTCTGTCTGATGTCAACCAATTTCTTTAGTGGGGTGAACTGATGGTGTCACATCCTGCCACTCTGGATCTGGCTGTAATTGTGTCATTAAGCCTTTTGTAATGATGACAAAGACGAAACTCCACTCACAGATGAAGACAACAAGCTGCAGTTGAAAGCTCAGGAAAAAGCACGCATGAGCCATGACAAACGTCCCCGTGTGAGCTGGTCTGAGCAAGTAAATATAATCTATTGACAACATGCGGGCTGCATTTGCCTCAGCAACCTTCATGCATCACTGTGTTCTTCCAGCCTCTCTCTCCCGTACACCCCCAGCATTTCCCTATAAAGCCCCTGCCAGCAGCTGGCTCTGGCGTGTCTGTGTGTGTGTTTGTTTGCATGTCTCAGGTTGTATGGGGGCCCGTTTAAAAATCGACAACATCAAGGAAATGCCATGTATCCACGAAATTCAAGTTGACTTGTATCGCGCTATCTCACTGCGCTGACGGTCCTTTTCTGACTCACGTTCAACAAAACACGGTTTGAAACCTCGATCCAGGATTAAACGACATTCTCTGATTTTCTTTTTTTTTTGCTCATGATGAGGACATTCCAGGACAGCGCTAGCAATGTATGTACAGTAACGCTACAGTTACTGCTGTAGGAAGCATGTTAATTTGGGTAAAAGAGGATTATGCTAAGCCTGGCCAGAGGAAGAAGCAGAAATATTATCACGCTTTGTCTGGCCTATTGAAATTCTCTGACCCCGTGGAAAACACACATGCATGTCTCTATAATACAAGCAGATTGTATTCGAAATACCCATCCAGTGGTGTGAATAGCACCTCAGATCATTTGCTACTGTGAGAGTACCAATGCTCCATTGCCATTATCAGAAATGCACTATGACGAGTGCACGTGCCCTGTGGCTGGTTATATCCTCCTGACTACCAGTAGTTCAAATTTGTCCTCTGTGGAGGACATTTTTAAACCTGAATATCTCCCACCCACTTTATACTACTGAATTAACTCCTTTTGCTATCTACAGAGGACATTTAGAGCTTTTCAATGATACCAAATGTGAAGGGGTGCGGCTTTGGTACCTTACAAAGATTGGGGAATTTTTAAAAAAATGTATTGGACAATATTTTTTTTCCTGGTAGTCAGGAGGATATATGAGACTACTATACTGTTAATACAGACGCACCAGTGTGGAAGCAGCACTCGCTCAAGGTGGAGACAGCGTTAGCTATGAATACGAATGGAAAAACAAAACAAAACTCCGCCACAGAAGTTTCAGTCTTTCCTCTTATCTTTGCTTCGTATTAAATGAAAGAATAATTACGTCTGTTTGTTTGTCAAACAGACTAAAACTAAACTGTCTCGGCTGTTTGAGGGGAAAAGTCTCTGTGAAGGAACTTCCAACAACCAGCAGCCAACTGTTCATCTTGACACTAGCTCTCGCATAATGGTAGCAGATGGAAAGAGTCACGAATGACAGATACTGCATTTTTTAAATCTAAAATTATAGTTAATGATTGTCAATATAGCTCTTGGATAGCATAGTAGCAGCTAAATGAGAACTACATTTTCCCTCTGAAACCTAATCGAGTAAAACCAGAAAGCAGTTTTACTCGAACAAAGTGCAAATACCTAGAATTGCAATTAAGTGGAACACAAATGTAATTAGAGCCTTCCCATTATCATCCCCATCTACTGTATGTCTCACATGCACAGACACTGTGTAGATTAATACCCATGGTGCTGCAGTCCTGATTTAGATGCATTCCCTGATATCAAATGTTTCTATAAAATCTGATATTAATTTCAGTTGTTGCACGGGGGCAGGCCAGGAGAGCAACAAAGAGAGGATCCGTGTGAATGATCAGTATGCTGGTCCCACGTCCTCCAGAAGATTGATTTCAGTAGGGGGAGATGTGGCCTCTTGCTCCCTTCTTTCTCTCCCCCCGTGCAGACTGCCTCATCCAGAATGGTAATAATCACAGTTGCGTGATTCTCCCAGCGTAAGACACTCTGCAGGTCCCCACCTGTCACACGCGTGATTCGCTGAAATCTGGTCGCATCTGATTCATAGACACGGATGGGAATCTTGGAGACAAAATGGGTGACCCACAAATAAATAAATGATCAGAGTGACTAATCATCCTTTCCCTTGGCGTGTATGCCATACGGAATCTGTCAGTACAGTGTGTGTGTGTGTGTGTGTGTGTGTGTGTGTGAAGTTGCATCATCACCCGCAGATGAGTTGTTTCCCTTTACTTGCTCTTGACCCTTCCATTCCTCCTAGTTGCGAGGAGAAAATTGCCTGCTTAGATCAACAGCCTTGATAAAGCCAACTGCCTTGTTGACAATGCCTTTAATTTGATTGGGCCATTAAAAGACCAACAGCTGAGTTCCCTCCCCATCTCTCTGATTGATGTGAAGCTGCTGGTCACTGTGAGCCCGACACCGTTTCAATCCTTAGTCCGTATATTTTACTGCAGTGCGATGGGAAAATACAACTTCTGTTCTGCCTTTTTTCCCCCAGCTGATCTGGTAGTATCTGCATTTAGACCATTCTCATTCTCACAGCGTCAAATACTGCTGTTTTGTCACCCCCCCTACAATGTTCCCTTTAGAAATGCACTTTAATTAACGCTCACACCTTTGTTAAGTCTCTTTAGATGTTACATGAGATGTTTTTAGACAGTGTATAGTACCTGTGCTTGATGCAAAATCTTCCTTGGTTGCTCCATGCTAACATGCAGGCTGTGTTGAGTGTTAACATGCTGCTATATACTAATACCGCTCAAGCCCCACAAGGCTAAGTGACCACTGATGATAGTACAAACACAGCAGAAGAAGACCAATTGATGTTTTATCGTGCAACTTTGAAGGTCTCGTTAAGTCTATTAACTGTTTTAGCCTCTTTAAGCTAGTTGTTTTGGTGTTACTGCCAAATGTCAGCTAATTTCAGTGAAAGCACTGATAAACTCCTTGTACACATTCTGCCAACACCAAATAGCGAAAAGACAATTGGTGAACATGATGTGGAACATAACATGGAGCATTTAGCAACTAAGGGAGCAACTAAAGGTCGGTGGAGACCAAAGCAGAACCAAAAAAGCAAGAGGTTATTGTTGCAACCTACATTATATTATGCTGTTGTATAATGTAGGAGAATGGGAAAATACATGTAGTTACATATTTATTCCCCATCATGTTCCTATATTAATTTCCCATTGAGAATCATTCAAGTATTTGTGGCTCTATCATCCATCTGGTGTGCACAGTTGACATGTTTCTGTTCTAATCACTTTGTTTCTGTTCTTATCAATTAATAATACAATAAAAACAATTGATTTTATAAAACCTTTTTTTTATTCCCTTGCTGCCCTATTGATATTATTTCCTCTGTCCATCAAATGTGCATCCTTCCCCTTCTCATTCCTACTAACTTGAATCTGATTTCGGTAATGAAACGTATGTACAATGTGCATGATTCTACCAATATGTCATAAAGTATTAAGCCATCCAAAAACTAATCTGCATATTTGTTTAGAATGTTGATCAATTGGGAATTAATGTGGCTATACTTTGCGGTGTTGTATTAAGCCGCCTTATACCAGGGTACGGTGTTCCGTCCTCCCCCCTGTACATTGAAATTAGCTTGAAAATCACTTGCTTTAAATTACACTGTTAATATTCAGCACTGCTGCACGAATTTGATAACAACTAATTCATCTCATAATCCACTGAGTCAGCTAATTTGAGATAATTAGGCAGTTGGATGCAGGGCTGGGTAATTGGCCTTGGCAAAAGGTTTCAGCTTGGATTTACATTCATTGGCCACAAGTTCTCAGTGACAGTGTGTTATCCCATTGGCATAGTGGCAAGCACAATTGTCTTGTGTTGTTTTATTATTCTCTGATTGTAATCACAGGCTTTGCTTCAGTTTCAAGGTCAGTCCCACTTTGATGGATGCTTAAAAGACTAAAAGGTCCCTTTGTGTCTGTGTGTCCTGTGTGTGTTTGTCGGCTTTCTGCAGCTGCATTGTGTCCTTAATTTGTTTTTAGTGCGATGTAGAAAATGCTTTTCACCAGATTTTTAAGAACTTATTCAGTTCAAGTAATACTTGTTTTATTATAAATAATAGTTGGATTAATAAACTCTTGACTTGGTGAAATCACCTGGACTGCAACAATATTCATAATATTGCAAATTTAGTACAACATACATTTCCATATCCCATGAGGCATTAAACCATCTGCTTCTCTTGCTGAGTTTTTACTTTTTTTTCCCCATTCACTCTTCCTTTCCATTCTTTTGCAAACACCGCTAAACAAATGCAAACAAAACACAACAATTTATGCATTTGTTTCAAATGAAAATCCTATCAGGAAAGGAAAAGGATTGTGTCCCCTCCGCGAGGGTTTTGCTGTGAAACATCTGTGAAGGAAATGTTGCGTTTCATTGACATTACCTAATGACAAACACATAAATGTAGAACAGCACAGAGTGTTCATATTGAGACAGCTTTAGTTTGCATTTTAAAGTATTAACAGCAAGTTAAAATAGAAGCAAAAAAGAAAGAAAGGAGGCTTCTAATTGAAAACTAGAATTTTATATATATGTGTGTGTGTATATATATATATATATATATATATATATAT